>JAJOOH010006104.1:0-21066 GCA_029582605.1 Solanum gracilifrons
AAATCAGCTCTGACGTAGTTCAAACCTGAAACCTAAAAGAATTCTAGGAGTAAAAAAATGAAATTTGCCTTAAAATGGGCAAAAGATTTGAAATAACGGAAGATAACTTTCGTCAACGCAAAATAGAGAATAAGATTCAGCTTGTTGGACTGGATCCTTGGTGTCGGGAATCCTTCATCATAGAATTTGAATAAGGTTGGCTCCTGCCATTTTTCTGGTGATTATTAGATTGGATCACTCAAAACTTCAAAAGATCTTATGAAATTTTGCCTTTAATTCTGGTAATGATACATGCAAAACTCAGTCGTGAGTTAGTAACAAAATAAAATTTTCAAAGTAAATCATATAACAAAAGATAAATTAAGGATGAAGTTGTTCAGCTTATATTAGCCTGGATAACGTCTTAAGGCCTTCGCCATTGTGCCAACCTATTCCAACTGTAGAATTGAGAATGTGTAAGTCACATTAAATTCAAAGGAAACAAATTTAGAAGATGAATAAGGGTAGAAATCATCTGAGCTATGAAGCGGCCAATGTGATTTTAATGATGCCTTGTAACTTTCTAGTTCCTGCATCCAAAAAAAATTCTTAGTTTTGAGAGACTGATTCATGTTGGCTATGCCTTGCCATCCTGATGCTCCTTTGCCTTCTGGATTACAAGTTTGTCTGGTCTTGAAATGTCGCTTGATGGAATTTTTGAGGACCTCCTCACAATTTCTGCCCTGATTTAAAACATAATATAACTTTTGAACTTTCTGTAGTTTTTTGTTGAATTTTTTAACAGAATCTCAAAAATTATGCCCCAGTTGTAACTCTGATGTGATCCTTGATTATGTTTTGTTTAAAAAATTCCTCTTCTAACAAATTTTGAGATCCTCTGAAAATTTTACCCCAGTTTTCATTATAAAGGAAAATGAAAAACTTACGGGGAATATGACCAAGTCGGTGTGGTGCCTACGTATCCCGCTGAGCAGAAATCAGGTCGAACGTAGTTCCAATCTCAAGAATTAACGGGAATAGAAAAATTTAAGGAAACCACTGAGGCCAACATAGGCCACCTACATATCTCATTCTTGAGAATTCAGGTCGAACGTATTCAAGTACAAGGAAACATTAAAAAGGGATAAAGGGGTGACTGAAGCCGACATGGTCCGCCTACGTAACTTATTCATCAGAATTCAGGTCAGATGTAGTTCATTACATATGACTACTCTTTGTGCTTGGGTAGTGGATTGATTTTCACATTCGGTGGACCTTGAGCAATTTTGACCACCTCATTATCAATTAGATCTTGAATTTTTTGTTTGAGAGTGATACATTACTTGCTATCATACCTAAAAACTCTTCAGTGATAAGCAGAATGCTTATTTGGGTCATATCAATCGGCTGAAGTATTCACAGTCTTGGCTTCCATTGGATTCAGTGTTCCCATATCTTTCAGTCTCTCAAAAAGTTGAGTATGTCTCTCACTCAATGGAGTGAAAACTCGGGGAGGCTTTTTCTCAAAATTGGGACGAGGTGCATTGTTTCGAGGGTTTTGCATTGGTCGTGGAAAATGAAATGTTTCATGATTATTGCAAACATAGTATTGTGAATCAGGATATCCTGGAAGTGGTTAACTGTCATATGAGGTAGTTCCTCGAGTCATTAACATCATAACTTCTTTCGCCTTTTTCTTTCCAAAGGAACCAGTTTGATGGGCCCTATTATCAATCTGAGATGAGGTGTAACTTGCTATTATGTCAGTCTTGAGACCGTCTTCAATCATTTCTCCAGCCTTGATAACTTCAGCAAATGTCTTTGCACCCATTGTCACCATTCGCTTATAGTATTCTGAGTCTTGAGCTTGAATGAATTAGGCGATCATTTTTTATTCCTCCATATGTGGGTGCACCGTAGAAGCTTCTTCCCTCCAATGAATGGCATATTCTCGAAAGCATTCAGTCGACTTTGGTTTTAGCTTGGTAATAGAGATCCTATGGAGCGATCTCAAAATGAAACTAGTAGTGATCCACAAAAGCATTCGCTAGATCATCCCAAGTACGCCATTTAGTCACATCTTGCTTTGAGTACCACTCCAAGGCTTTTCCACTCAGACTTTGATTGAATAGCTTGTTTCTTATCCCTTCGTTGTTTCTAACACCAATTAATTTTTCACAGTAAATTTTCAAATGGAAGAAAGGATTTCCTGATCCACTGAAAATTTCAAACTTTGGAATCTTGTAACTAGGTGGAAGCTCAACTTCGGGGAATGTGCACCACTCTTCATAGCTCACACTCTTTCTACTATCGAACCCACAAAGACCTCTCATAGCATCTTCTAAGCTTTTCATCTTCATACTCATCATTTTAACATCAATTGATTTTGTATCATTTTCAATTTCAACATAGTGATTAACATCTTGGCAGTGAAACTCTTGAGCCTTAGTAACAAGTGGAGCAGTGACAGAAGTGTAAACTAGCGGAACATGATGTGTTACCGTTGGAGCTTTTTGAGGTACAAATGTGTACACAAGAGGAGTATCCTTAGTTGAATGAGTGAGCAAAGAACTTTGAGTTTTCTAAAAGGTGGTAAAATGATCTCCTTGATTGAGCTCATTTGAAGTCGAAAACGAAGGTGGCATATGCCCTTTTTGGTGAACATCAGGTGAAACGTTCTAAAAAGCAGATTGGTATTGAGTTACCAAGAGATTCAGTTTACCAATTTGTCTCTCTAGACGAGCAATGACTTCGATGGTCGATTTTGTTGCTACCGAGGTGCTAGGATTGGCCGCGATAGATGAAGTGGGGATCATTTCAGACGAAGCAACCGTGTTGATAGTGGAATCCATTTTTGAACGAGTCCTCTTTGTAGTCCAAGTAAAAAATGAAGAGTCTATAGAAATTTCCTTGACCTTAGACCGGGTAAAATATGGATGTTCTACCAGCGAGTACTTTGGTGAAGTGAGCAAGTTTGATTACCAACACAAATCAATCTCTTCTTCTAAAAACAACTCAAAAAATAAGACAGATAGTCCATTAATCATAATAAGCAACCAAAGTAACATATAAAACAAATAACATTTGTTTTGCTTAAAATGAATTAGTCCAAAATTTGAAGAATAAAAGACTCTAAAAGGTGACAAAAATGGGAAAACTCTAATCATTTTTTGAACTAAAATTTTAATAAAAAAAAAGAATTTGAACAAAGCAAACTATATGATTTGAGTAAAGATTCAAATGTAACTTTTGGAAGGTTCAATTGAAAAGCCCTTTCGAGAAACAAAGACGTCTTAAAATAAACTTGAAACTAATGGAATATTTAGCGACGCCAGCTAGGTAGGTGTGAAAAATAATTTACAAGAAGAACGAGGTTAAAGTGAATTCGAATGATGACCTAATAATTTTTAAAGCTCTATTGAACCTAGAACTTGAGTGATTTTGAACGTATTTTGATAATGGAGTCCAAGAGTGTTTTGGAAGGCTTGAAAATTGAGTTTATATGTTAAAGATCGTTCTAAGACTCTGGAATGGAATAATGGACTCATTATGTTCAAAGCAAAACATATGTATATGAACAAAGTTCAAACAAGCACAAATGAAACAAAATTTGTAGCAATTAGCACATAAACAATATAACACATCATATACCTTTTAAGCCAAAGGTAAGCCTCATTTGAAGGATGTGTGTATCGTTTGTGAAATATTCCATTGGCCCAAAAATATTTATAAAAATCTTATGAATAAAACAAATAGGGATACATATTAGAGGAGAGGAAAATAAATATCAGTCCCACACAGAGGTACAATAGTAAACTAAACTAAGCTTCCATATGAAATCTTCATTCCCAAACTTCTTGATGCTTTTGAATTTCTTCCAGATGAAGAGGATCTTTCTTTGACTTAAACAAAGAAACTACCTATAAAATAAAAACTCAACCCCAAGGGATAATGGTACGCACAAATCGACATGCATATCCTTCAAATTTAACAAATAGTTGAATGATCATCTTATATTGACTGGGGATCAATTAGACATAAGGTGGTCTTCTAATGGACTCAACACACATTGGGTGTTGGGTCAACTTAGTTCATAATGCGCTAAATTCGGAATTCAGTTTCACTCTACGCTAGTTGACTAGGAGTGACTTTTGAAAGATCGGAAACCCAAGCGAACAACTTAGGCTGAAACTCACCACAACCATTGGACGTCTGACATACCAATAAATTGTCAATCATTCCGACACAAGGTCAAGTATAAGAAAGTTTGGTTGCGGTTTCGCCAAACCATTCTTTAATATACTACATTTATGTCGTGGTGACGGAAATTCCATGAATGCAATATGACAGTTAATATTCAAAATTTAAACACATAATTGCATAAAGTAACAATTAATACAATAATAGTTATCCAAATGATAAAATTCTTTTGGTTAAAACCTAGATGAATCCCTAGCGGAGTCGCCACTTTGTTACGACTCGATTTCAAAAACTAACGTTTCGAAACCATTTCCCAACTTTGGAAAATTTATTAATTTTTGGAGAAATGATTAATTTAGAAGTCGGGTAAGGGTTCAAATAATTTTGTAAGGAAGGTTTAGGCGTCTTAGAGAATCCGCTAACACGCGGTTGACCAACAGATTTAAAAGTTGGCTAATTTTTAAGGAATAACTTAAAATTACTTGTGAAAAATATTTTTGAACATAACAAGTTATTCGAGTTAAGATTTTGAACTAAATGGTTAGCTCAATCTCATCAACGTGGATTCAAAGCTAATTTCTAACTATGAAAAAATATGGATAATTCTCAAGTTAGTCTAAGAGCTTAAGCGCGTTTTGAAAATTTGAATACTTGAATAAAAAAATAACGAAACATAAAAGTCATTTAAAAACCTCCAAAGGATTCATCTAAGATAATTAAGAGTTAAATTAGTTATTAGCGATAATCAATATATATTCACAAATAGGGTAGATAACTAAATAAAATAAAGAAATGGATTAAAAAAAAAAAACTTTGGCCCCTTTCTGCTTCCTGCTACTACTGTTACACTCAAATTGAACTTTTCAAGTCCAATTTTTCAAATTTCCAGCCCTTTGGGCTACTGTCGCTGTTGCTGATTTTTGTTATACGGGACTTTTAAGTCCAAAACTTCAATTTTTAGCCCTTTGGGGATGCTGCTACTGGTTTGCGTTTTAACCCATTAATATTAGCTTCTCTTTCACGACTCAGATGAGGTTGACTCCAAGAAAGGAGAATGCAAGAGAGCGAGGATTCCAAGGACTGGAGGTGGTATTACATGTGAAGAAAGGAGAAAAGAGAGAAGAATTAGCACAGGTGAAGAGTAGATAATTTCACATTCAAAGACTGGAATGTAATCAAAACAAAGATACCTTGAATGAATAAAATTAAGGCCAAGCACACCAATTATATTCTAAGACAGAAAGGTATACTAACAGCCACACATTATGCTACAAAATTTAACAATTAAACATTTGAAATGGACGGAATATTGCAACTATAAATAAGGGAAACAAACGTTAAAGGTCTGATAAAATAGGTCAGCTAATTGATGTCTTAAAATTACTGAACAACTCAAACAAGATGTAAGTTAGGTGATCTTTAACACAATACCCTCTAACAGAATACATTTTCTTATTTCCACGATGATCAAACAAATGTCCAATAGGTTAACTGATTGGGACCTAGAATCCTGCCATTAATGTCGTGCCAAGCATGCTCAAATGTACGAGATCGAAGGACTGAAATGAAAATTTGAGGAGGCATAACCAATTGAGACCTAGAATTCGTAAAGTTACTAGTGCATTTTTTCTTTTGTTGAGAAAGAGGAAGAGAAGAGTCTAGAGGACTTGGGTTCAAGAATAAGGGGGCGAGCCGGATCTTTGAAAATGGGTCAAGTATTTGTTGATTTTGCTAGGTTTAGAGGCCCAATTGAATTAAAAGAATTTCAAGAGGGAATAGGTCTCTTGGTTCACATTTTCACCAAATTCAAATTGTTTTAGTTCAAATTCGATAAAACGGAAACGAGATAAATTATGAATCTAATTAATTATTTAAGCTTCTTAACTTCGACAATAAAAAATAATTATTTTGAAAAGAAATATCTTTTTTAAATTGTGATCAGTTTTAAAGGAAATAAGATCCACACTTAATTAAAACTCTATTTTTGGTAAAACGATTTACTAACTATTTATTCAAATTGAAAAATTATATAAATCTATATATTTTAAGTATATAGAGATATATTTTATAGTAAAAATGATAAATTGCCTTGAAAATGATTTCAAACGTATTTTTGATTTTTTCCAAAACAACTACTTCAATTTGTTTGAAATTTAAGAAGCTTCAAAATTAATTAAATTGTGGAGGGTCAAATTGGGTGCCAACAGCCATATCTATTTCATTTTAGTCAGCATAACCTTAAATTCAAACATTAGTAATTCAGTAGTCTTCAATGGATTTGCAGTTGTTGCATTATGTCTTATATTTAATCATATCTTTATTTAGTTATGTTTTAACTTCCACTCGCATTATATAGAATGTTCAGTTATTCATTAACAATATGCTAGTAACATGGTTCCACCTTGGATATTTGTGATTTTAAGTGCCGATGACACCTAAGGTGTAAACTTTGATCATGACACATTTCCATGGAAACTTTTTTATGCAGAAGAAAGAAAAATTCTACTACACATATTGAGGTTGAAGATAAAGCTATTTTTGAAGAATGTAGACGCTGACAACAAGCCCAACATATGAAAGTAATTATAAGACTGATTTTATTCTTGATAAACAAGTAATAGAAGAGGTTTGGAAACCTCCATGGAATATTGCAACATTGATACAAAAATTTAAATAATTTTAGCAAATAGACAAGCACAAATTTACAATATTCTAAGGGAAGAAAACAAGCCAGCTAACTCCCTACCTAATCAATCATTAGATAAAGGAGATGACATATTCTATGGATCCTAGTACATGGAATCAAAGGGAAGGAAACACATCAAAATGGATAAGCTTCAGTATCATACATTAGAGTTGCATTAGTTATTGAATGAAGATTTACCAGAAATTTAGAATATAATATAAGAGTATTCACATCAAATATATTTACAAAGATATTTTTTTCCACATGAGAAATCATCCCCTAAACGAGATAACTATCTTATGCTATATGAGTCAACAACAAAGATTTCAAATGTCTTCTCTAAAATAAATTTTAATCCCCAGAGACCATGTAACTCATCTCAAAAAGTTATAAAATATATAATTACCTTACGAAAATTATCATTTCGGATAAAAAAGTTCTATTAATCAAGATAATTGATAGGTCATTACACAACAACAAACAATCATTACTTTAAAAGTTCATTGCTTATGATATAAAATAATGAAGAAACAACATACATAATAATTATTTTTGGAATCTTCTTTATAAAAGCTTTTATTTAAGGACTAAGCATATCAGCTGGTATACACGAAGATCTAGCCACATTCATTTTAGGTACAATTTTTGGATTTTCATGTTTCTCGGTCTCTTGATTCAATTGTGTGAGATCAGTCTCCTTATTCAATAAATCTTCAAATTTTGTGAGCCCTTGGTACAACTTCAAAAGATTTTCCAAATAAGGAGACTCAAAATCCTCTAATTATCGATGTGTGATATTATCTTCAATAAATTTTCCTTTCTCCTTCTTTTCTTCTTCATTCTTTTTCATCTTCATATAAAATTGAGTGCGGTTGGATGGTTAGCCTCAATAAATTGCTGGACAACCGTTTTCACATCGGGCGTTCCAAATAAAATTTGTTGACCGCCGATTGAGAAAATAATGACAGCTATATGGATTCCACATAAGATGGAAAGCTCTTTTGCTTTCTTAAATAGTGATTTTTGCATCTGAGAGATTTTAACACCCTCAACACGTTTGTCTTTTGCAGGTGCTAAATCAACATTGGAATTCTTTGATTCCATGTTTACAACAAAAGGAAATGAAAAGATACAATAATTTCATTCTCAATGTGTACCAGACACTCGAAATTTAATGAGTACATGCTCAACCCAAACCTTCAAATTTATAGAAACTTTCTTCTATTATTTGACTTCTAAATTTTAGAATTTATTCCCTGACGGAATCAAGATGTACAATTTATGAAAGACTCCCTTATGGTTCGATGGCATAAAGTTACCTCCTCTTTACTTTTTTCAAATGAAAATTATCGAAAATATTGAAGTCTTGAAAAAGTATACAAATTACTAAAATTTATCGTTACTAATATAAATCATCATACATACTCATTACATATTTTATTAATTTTTAAATTTACTTATGCCTTTAACACCGATAGTAGTAACATGATTCAATAACGAAGAAAGTATGATAACATATAAAGCAAAGAATGTAAAATTACAGATATGGGATAAAATAATAACCATAGAAGAAATATATAGTTATGAATTCACAAATAAAGATATGCTTTTAGGAATGCCATTTTTAGAAAAATTATATCCACATATAATAACAAAAACTCACTGGTGGTTTACCACACCATGTAAACAAAAATTAGGAGCAAAAAGAGTAAATAACAAAAATAGGAAAAACACACCATGGATAAAAGGAAGCGAAAAAATCACTCAAAAATTAGAAAATATTAAATAAAGTGACCATAAAATAGAATTAATTATATTTTCAATAGATAAACTAAAAATGATCAAAGAAAAGTTAGAACTATTATATAGTGAAGACCCCTTAAAAGATTGGGGAAAACATAAGACAAAAATAAAAATTGAACTAATTGGCGATAATAGTATAATAACCCAAAAACCATTAAAATATAATTTTGATGATCTAATAGAATTTAAAATACATGTAAAGGAGTTATTAGAAAATAAATATATACATGAAAGTATTAGTAAACATACAAGCCCAGCATTCATAGTAAATAAACATAGTGAACAACAACGAGGAAAAAGTCGAATGGTTATTGACTATAGAAATCTAAATGCAAAAACAAAAACATATAACTATCCAATACCACATAAGATATTAAAAATAAGACAAATCCAAGGATATAATTACTTCAATAAATTTGATTGTAAGTCAGGATTTTATCACCTCAAATTAGAAGAAGAATCTAAAAAGCTAACAGCTTTCACAGTACCACAAGGATTTCATGAATGAAATGTATTACCATTTGAATATAAAAATGCACCAGGAAGATATCAACATTTTATGGACAATTACTTTAACCAATTAGAAAACTGCATAATATACATAGATGATATACTACTATACTCAAGGACTCAAGATGAGCATATAAAATTATTAGAGAAGTTTATACATAACATACTCAGGGGTAAGCCTAAGTAAGAAAAAGGCAAAAATAATGAAAACCCAGATAGAATTCCTAGGGATACAAATAGACAAAAATGGAATAAAAATGCAAACACATATAGTACAAAAAATAATAAATTCTGAAGAGCAACTAGATACTAAAAAGAAATTACAATCGTTTCTAGGATTAGTAAATCAAGTAAGAGAATATATACCTAAATTGGCAGGAAATTTAAAACATTGCATAAGAAATTGAAGAAAGATGTAGAATATTATTTTGATTATAAAGACCAAGAACAAATCAGAAAAATAAAATTATTATGTAAAAAATTACCAAAACTATGTTTTCCAAATGAAAATAAAAACTTTATCTATATAGTAGAATCAGATGCAAGTGAAATAAGCTATGGAGGAGTATTGAAATATAAATATGATAAAAAAAAAAGGTAGAACACCATTGCAGATATTATTCAGGGATGTTTACAAACCCCGAAATAAAATGGGAAATAAATAGAAAGGAATTATATTCGATATATAAATGTTTATTAGCCTTTGAACCATACATTGTATATAACAAATTTATTTTAAGAACAGATAATACGCACGTAAAATGGTGGCTAACAAGAAAGGTACAGGATTCAGTAACAACCAAAGAGATACGGAGACTAGTACTAAATATACTGAATTTTACTTTTACAATAGAAGTAATAAGTACTAACAAGAATGTTATTGCAGATTACATCTCAAGACAAAGCTACCCAAACTGAGAAAAAAAATATGATAGAAGAATTACTCAAAGCTATGACTATACTTTGTACAAAAGTAGAGAACATAGACAAAGAGCTACAACATAGAAGAAGTCAGCAGCATGACTATAAAAATACGGAACTAAGTCGATCAGAAGACTCTAAAAACCAGAGCTACAAGGTGACGTTGGGAAACACCTAAAAACCCATAATGATTTGTTACATGCAGCTACAGGAAGCACATCTGCAACAAAGGAAGAAAATAAAACCAGATATGTTAATACCAATATGAATAAATTATTCGAAAAACCATTTATAACAAAAACCCAAAAAGATCCATTATTCATACCACCTCAGTTAAACGCATACAAAGAGAGTCTCGGGCAAAACAAAAAGACTTATAACCATATAATCAGAGCTTACATAGAAAATATCCACAAAATACAGACTTTTCTAAACCAAAATTCAAGATCCAAAAATACCAAAAACCCTCATAAAGATTATATTACGCAAAATTTACAGGGATATAATAAGCTAATTGCATAACCAGGAACAAATGCTAATCTAGTAGGAACTTGCTACAACTATGGACTACTAAGTACCATATATACCCAAACCGGAGACAAAATATCAACGATACCAGAGTTACATAAAGCATTTATGCATTACAAGAGGATAACCAAAGGAACACTTTTTTATATAAAATTTTATTCAGCAACAGCAGAAATATTGTACAATGAAATTAAGCCTATCATACAAGTTATAAAAATTGAATTAACCAGAGAAATGATAATACCAGAAAAAATAGAACAACAAAACGAGATACAAAAGATAGAGATACCAGAATTCTTTGCAAGGAAACGCATTATTGGAATAGCTACTATTCTGAATGAGTTAACAAACAATTATTTAAATGAAAATTCGGTATGGAGCTATTATACAAGGGAACAAACTATGATATATTCAAATTCTAGAGAAATCAGAGAAGTAGATATGGAAGAAATACGACAATGGATATTAAGCTTATTAAAACCAGAACAATAGCCGACTACAAGAGCAATACGGAATTTTTTTATTTCACCAGAGATAATGACACAATATTGCAAGACTATTGAACCCAAATACACAGATCACCAATGTTCAAAGTGCTATGGAGAAAATAACGTGATTCCAGATGTCCAGTTGGAATGAAGACCAACAAGATAAAAAGCAGAAAAGATACCCGACAAGATAAAAAGGAAAAGAAGCATCAAAAGATGTAAAGTTTGTTAAAGTTGTTTAACTTGTAGTAGTGTGAATAGTGTTAAATATTAGTGGAATGTAAAGTAAATATTAGTGGAATGTAAAGTTAAAGTAAATAGTATAGGATAGGTGTAAAGGAGATTTACACTTTCTCCTAATATAAACAGAGAGCCATTAGGCACATCTAAGGCAAGACTTTCTCGATGGAAAGCAAGCCTCTTTGTAAACAAAAATACTCAATAAAATATCAAGTTTTCAATCTAAAGCTATGGATCAAAACTCTCCAGATATCATACTCATAGAAAAACAGGTATATCTATTTATGATTATGTATAGCTAAATCTATTGATTCCTGAATATCATAGCATGATTTAATAAGTTTATATTAGTTATTATATACTAGAATTATTTAAAGCATGTTTTCTAGTTTGCTAACATGAGGAAAAAAGGAAAAACTTTCAGAACTATGCCATCCTAAGGTTGAAACCATAGGCGAGGAAGTCGTGAGGGGAGTAAACAGAGTTGAGGCGTTGTTTAGGAAGGAAGTACCTTTGAAAGTACGGTGTTAGTAGTGACAGGAGAACATGGTTGAAAATAATCTAGTTTATAGTAATCTAATATAATAATATTTATCATGCAATGACATGAAGGAATTATTTGATAAAACAGCAGAACATTAATATGACTACTTATCTACATGATGAAATGATACTGACTTATAAAACACTGATTTTATATACTTTAAAAGATATAAAAATTATAGAACTAAGAAGAGTAATATGGGAAAAAATATTTGACTTTGAAGAAATAAAACTAGCAACCCAAGCCTGGTATGAGATAGATGCGATAGAGATAGACCTAGAACAAATTAATATTAGCGATTTAGAATTACAATACTCAGACTAATGATACATTACGAATACTTTCAATATTGGCAAGCAACTATAGAAAATATTACTCTATTAGGAAATATGATAAAAGAAAATATAGATGCATATCCAAGAAATATTTAGAATATGTCCTAAATAACATAAAACAAATTATAAGATTAATACCTTTGAGAAAAGAGTATTATGATAAAATGATCAATGACTAAAACACAAAAACACAAAAACACAAAAATGGTATCAGAGCTATGCATAGTATGAATAAAGAACAACACATGCAAGAACTAATTAGGACAATTATAGAAAAACGTTACGAGTTAAAACATAAACATGAAAGACTAGATTATAATATATATGCAAGAGTATGCCAGAAATCAATATTAGCACAAAGAAACATGATATTTAAACTACAAATACAAATACAACAAATTGAATACAAAATAAAACACAATTTGTAATGAATAAAGAAGAATTTGCTATTGACGAAAAAACATATGAAAATCAAGATGGATTAAAAATAAAAATAATATTTTCAAACTTAGGAAGAAGATATAAAAAAATAGGAGAAAATTTAAATCTTATGCTAGAAAAAGAAGCATTAAGATTAGAAGATAGCCTAACAGCCATGGTACGGATAGCAAGAGAAAACGAAGAAATATATATGAAAAAAGAAATAGAAATTATTAAACAATAAGCAAAATTAGAAATACAACAACTAGAAGAAATGAAAAATGTTAAGATAATTGCTTTAGAAAAAGAATTAGCTACATTAAAAGAATTATATTCAATTAAATAGAAAGAAAGAGAAATTGAAACAAAATTAAAAACCGAAATAGAAAAATTTAAAGAAAAATTACAACAAGAAGAACCAGAAATAAGTATTGATGATATAAACGAAGATCACTCAGAGCACTCAGAACAAGGTTTAGAAATAAGTGAAACATATACAGAAATCTTAGCAAATATTGAAGAAAAAGATGCAGGACAAATATTCACAGAAATAAACACAGGAGAAGTAAAGGAAGAACTAAAAGCAAGCACATCATCAGAAGTCAAAAATCCAAAACAATTAAATCCAACATATTATACGGTGAATTATGAACAATCTGATAGAGATAACAGTATATGGAATAAAAGATTAAATAGAAAATGGACACCAACTCCAACAACTACACAAAACAACTTCCTAGATCTAGATTGCGTGATAGATATAAATAAAACAATTCAACTATGGATATGATATATATCAAAATAAATAATATATAATAATATAGGAATGTCAGAAGTACCAGGATACATAGAAAGAACACTTATAGGAACAACAAAATTATGGTTACAAAACCTAACACAAGAAAGCATAAAAACATTAAAAAATAATAAAAGAATAGATGGTGAAATAGCAACAACGCCAATTGATATACTAAATAAACAGGAAATAGCAATAAGAAATGAATTTAGTAGTACCACTACAGAAACAGAAGAACAAAATAAAGAAAAACAGTTAAATAGGAATTTAATGTTAAAATTAGCAATATGTAATATTCAGAGAATATTATTACAAAGGAACCTATAATACAGAAGAAGGAAAAGAAATAAGAAGATTATACTTCACAAAACTACCAGAACCATTTAGTTCAAAGATAATAAAAGATTGAAATGAAGCAGGACTACAAGATACTTTAGGATCAAGAATAAGATTTTTACAAAAATGGTATTCGGAGATATGTGAAAATTATAGGGAAGAAATAAAAATAGAGAAAACCATAATGAGAAACTTATCATGTTGTAAAGATAAGGTAGCACCCCAATTTAGATGTACCGATGATTATTATAAAAATAAATATAGAAAATAGAGTAAATACAGAAAATATAAATCCCAATATAAGTATAACACACCTCGAAGAAGGTATTACATAAAAAATTATAAAAAAAAAAGACCATACAAACCAAAGAAAAAACTAAGTGAATGTACGTGTTATAATTGTGGAAAATTAGGACATCTATCTAAAGATTGTAAATTACCTAAAAATCCCAAGAAAAAATAAATATCCTAAATAATAATAGATAATGAAGAATACATACAAATAGAATATCTAGACTATGAGCCAGAAAGTGATGATAGTATATATGAATTATCTGAAAATGAACTAAATAAAGAAGAAGAAGATAATTTATATGATAAATCAGATGACTGAAAAAGACATACAAATAATAACTCAAGAAGAACATTCGAATGAAGAATCTACAGAACAAAAGGTTATATTTGATATTAACATATTTGAACAAATAAAAGGAAAATAATAAGATCTAAGAGTAGAAAAAATATTTAGCATACCGATAATAAAAAATTTATTCAGAAGACAGAAAGAAGAATATTATGTTGTAAGCCAAAAAGAACACATAATAGATTGTAAATATACCAAAGGAAAGGCGAAAATACCAATAATAAATAAAAGGATAATAAATAAAGAACTACAAGAAATTAAAGCTAAAAACCCAATAAAATATGTACACTTAGGAGGAACGGAGATACTAATAAAAGCATGTTTTAGAGAAGGGATAGACACACCAATATAAATATATCTAGCAGACGACAGGATAGTAGAACCTATAGAGAAAAGCATAATAAGTGCGGTAAGAGGAAACCTAATATATCAAAAATTCAAATTCATAATAAGTGTCAATTACTCAGTAGCAATAAACGATAAAAATATAGACAAATCTCTAGTATTATATTGGAAAATGTCAGGAATAGAATTAGCCCCAGGTAGTAAGATATTTACAGCAAGATGTAAAAACCTATATGTATTAACAACAAAGCATAAAATAACAACAAAATATAAACTAAATAGGATAAAAATAGAAAATCCTTTTGAACAAATTGTTACAGTAATAGATAACAATGACTATAGTTATAAAGAAATAGATATAGAAGAAGATTTAGAAATAGTAAGTGACAGAATAAGCACATCAAAAAGAATAAAAGGAATAAATTATAGTAATGAAACACCACAACTATCAAGAAAATAAATGGAAATAACAAAAGAAATAGAACCATATCATTACTATATAACCGGAATAATAGAACAAAGAAAGTATATTATATTAATAAACACTGGTCAAGAAGAAAATTATATAACAAGAGAATTAGTAGCAGAAGATGAAATAAACTCTAGAGAAAGAACATGCGAGGAATTACCAAAATTATTGTTAGATCCTGAGGAGACAACAGAAAAAGAAATAATTATGGGAGGAATAATAATGTTGATAAAATTCAAAATATAGCAAGGAAATAAGAACATTACATTAGGGATAAAATGGTTAGAAGAAATGAAACCATATAACTTAGAAAATATCCAATTAACCATAACCTATAACAATAAGAAAGTAGTAATAAAAAGGACATTATGAAAATATATATACTTGCAAAAGTAATAATAGAAAAATATTACAATAGATATTATACCCCGATGATAGACACAGGAGTAGAAGCCAACATGTGCAAATATAACTGCTTGCCAGATGAAAAATGGGAAAAACTAAAATCACCGATAGTAGTAACAAATTCAATAACGAAGGAAGTATGATAACATATAAAGCAAAGAATGTAAAATTATAGATCTGGGATAAAATACTAACCATAGAAGAAATATATAGTTATGAATTCACAAATAAAGATATGCTTTTAGGAATGCCATTTTTAGAAAAATTATACCCACATATAATAACAAAAATAATAAAAAATAATAGAAAAAGAAACAAGAAAAAATATTTTCAATGGAAACTATTCTAATAAAGGAGTTTTTGTATGAAATAAGCGGAAAGACATACTAAACTAAAAGGCAGTATCATCATATAGAATTGAACTACAAAATAATTATAAAGTTTTGGTATTCTATACGAATGGTTGTCATTAACTTTGAATTTTTAGGCACTTTTATTGTTCTTTATTTTAAAAAGAAATTTTAATTAATTAAGGAATTTGTTTCTCCTTTTTCCATCAATCATCTTCTAAAGAGGTATCATTGCAATAAAACTTTCATAAGAGGAATACCAACATAATTTTAAAGCTAGATTGGAGGTTAGTGCAATTATGCATAACTTGTATATATTGCCTTAATTTTCATCTTCAGAGTAGATGTATAGTAGATTAACTAAATCTTCATCTATTGATTAGCTTGCTAATATTTAAAATTCAATAAAATAAATAGGAGCAAAAATATTCTACTGACATGCTTATTCAATTAGGAATTATATTTTTCTCATGAACCAAATAGGGTCAATATTACACAAATCCTAATACCACATATTGGCAAGGTAATTATTCACTTACCAATCATTTAACAAACATTATGAAATATAGATTAAATATAAGCGAAAAATAAGTCTTACACAAAACATAACACTAAATTTAATTAGAATGTGGAAAACTACTATAACACCAAAAACTTATTAATATGGGTACGAACTTCTAAGATATAGAGAAGTGATCCTAAAAGTACTATACTATACGGGAAAACTAAAAGACAAAAATATAAAAGATAGAGATTTTTGGGTGTTTTTGAAAACCTATCATAGTCATTTAGTGAAAGTGCTTGACCCTCCCAGAACTTAAGTTATCTATTAATAATTTTTTTTATTTGAATTACATATCCTTTTTACAAATCAAAATCTATGGTCTATATGACACCTACCTCAACACCTATGTAGATAAGCCAATCCTTCCAAAAATACACAAAAACATAAATTAAATGCGCAAGTAATTAAATAATAATAAAAATAATCCTCAAAAGCCTGAATCTTTCATAATAAAGCAAGAATATTAAAATATAACTATCCCAAGACTCAGTGTTACTCTTACAAGAATTTTCCAAAACAAAAAAATATCATGTACAATAAATTTAATTGTCTAACAAGTAGAAAGACATATTTGAAACATAGACGAAGATTGGACAAGTCTTCGAGCACAAGGAGCTCTCCCTAAACTCCGAATAAATGACTGCCTCTGCCAGATTAGGATGTGTGGATGTCAGGATCTTCATAAAAAATTATGCAGCAAGAGTAGTATAACTACAACCAGACATACTCAGTAGGTATCAATAAACCAACCGAGCAAAAGTAATAACCAAAAAATACAAAGAATAATATAAACCATGCACTTTGAAATTTTCCTAGTAGTTCCAACACCTCGGAAGTCC
Organism: Solanum gracilifrons; assembly: GCA_029582605.1. Taxonomy (NCBI): domain Eukaryota; kingdom Viridiplantae; phylum Streptophyta; class Magnoliopsida; order Solanales; family Solanaceae; genus Solanum; species Solanum gracilifrons. Next base: position 17,403 of record JAJOOH010006104.1, read on the forward strand.
TTTAGTGTAGATCAGGGAAAACTGCAGCAGAAAAGATCGGCAAACTGCAGATTTTTGTGGTTTCTAAGTGTGTGTTATGGGTTGTACAAGGTTCTATGGCTCATGGAAGGGATTCCTAATTCATACATAGGATTTCAGAATTTTGGTTCAGTACTATGAGAAGTTTATACGGGTCGTGGTTGAATCTACAAGTTGTGGATAGGCTTGTAGAAACAAGTCATGAAACTTCAAAAATTCAGAACTTCATGATGGTAAGTACAAGCAACCAGTATGAATCGTACAAGGAACTATGAATCGTAGTTAATCTCATGAATTCAAACTTCGGATTTGAAAATTTTCAGTATATTGACTTTTATGAGAGGTTACTATAAATTGTACTAATGCCTACGAGTCGAGGAAATGGTTCGTAGTTCATTCTTTTGAGACTCGATGAATTTCAGTAGTTAGATTCCACGAATGGACATTATGGGTCGTGGAGGACATTGCAGGTCATAAAAGAGGTTTCATGGTTCAAGTTCTAAAACTCAGAAATTTTAGCTGATTTCTGAGAACAGGTTTCTACGGCCCATAAAGGGATCTATAGTTCGTATACTGTGTCGTGGTGCTTGTTTGATAATTTTTAATTATGGTTAATTGGGTCTTTTTCACTCTTTTAATACCTACAATATATCATTTTAGGCTTATTTAGGGTAGTTTAACTGACTCCTAAGACCCTTAACCACCTCATTGACTCTCATTCTCTCAAATTCCAATTTCCTCTCTCAAGTCTTCTCCCTCAAGCAATCTAGGGCTCAAAGATCTCAAGTCTATATTGAAGGATTTCACCTTGGGTTTCTATCAAGGTATGTGGAAACTTCATCAATGGGTCCTTCTTTATCCATTGAGTCCCAAAGAACCTCAATTTCTCAATTTATGATTTCCCTAAATTTAAGGATTTATAATTTCTTATGGGTTCTTGTTGAATTTTGATTTTTTCTTCACGATTGATCTTGTTATGCATAAATTGATTATAATTAAATATTTTCAATGATATTTCTATGAACCCATGACATGCAAGTATTTTCATTATCGCAATTATGTAATTTTCACATGCAAGCTTCATGAACTCGAAGTTTTATGAATAAGGATGCTTACAGATAAAGTATCATTTAGTTTATATGATTATCATGATTTAAACGTTTTCAGATAAATTGTCTCTCAGGTTATGTTATGTTATCATGATTTAAGAAGCTTATCATATTTTTCATGAATGACTCCGTATTATCAAATTAATATTGTTTCCAAATTTATTCATGTTTTCCGGTGGGAGTGTACTTAGTACCGAGTGGACCAAGAGATGAAGGTTCACCCATTAGTAGAGGCAGAGACCTTTGATAGATTTTTTTTCCAGAACTACATGTCCCCCGTATTATTTGTCTTAGATAACATTAGCTAGTAGATCCACCTTAGCTGAGATCTCATGGTTCTTACCTTGGCAAGTGGGACACTCACTTTTCTTTGTGGCAACAGTATACTCTTGAGTATTGACCATATACTTTTTAACTTATATTGTTTTATAATATTATTGATATAGGTTTTGATGCACATCCTTCAAGTTGTGGTTAGTACAGATTCCCATCAACATTGTACTATTTTGGTGAGTCCTTTTAGTTCGAGGATGTACCTTCGTACGCTCATTTCAGACTTTACTTTTCGTTTTTTGATTGTTCGAGTGAGATAGGAATTTTTCCTAGCAACTCACTTATGTGTATAGGTTTTTCATACATTGTGTTCCACGTATGATATCTTCGTATCGTACTTCTCTTTTATGCTATGCTAGTCATTTGAGCCTTTATTCTATTTTCCAGTTTGTATGATTATGAATGTTATCTTAGTGTCATGCTATGCTATGTGGTTAGCTTAGGGTCACTCATGAATCTAGAAATCATGTCATATCTAGGGAATGGTCTTGAATCGTGACACAATTAAAGAAATATGAGGCATAATAATAATATTAAAGATGTGCAATTTACTTTAATGCATTGTCTAATGATTCTATCAGTGTACCTTCTCTACTTAGAATATGCTGAGAGGTGGGACCCTAGGGGAATTGCGCAGGCCATATACTCCCCCAAACTATTTTTCTTGAAAATGCAAACTACTTTTTTTATTCCTTGATATCATCAATAATTAATTATCCGAACCTATTTCCCTCGTGCATGCATATTTATTTTTTAAAATGTTGATTTTATTAGTATCAATCTTATAATACATGATAAGGAATGAGTATGCAGTATCATAGTAATTAAATACGTTTCAAATACAACAATAATATAAGAATGCATTTCTCAACACAAATAGCGAGTGCTACAAGTCTCCTTGAACAATAAATTAACTTTAAAAAATTAATTAAGAGGATCACATGCTATCAATTAAGCATATTGGTATTATAAGAGAACCCTTAGTCTAAAAACGCTCTTTTAATCTATTAAATAGATCTCTTTTTGAATTTGAGACCATACAGGCATATTAATCTCCTTGAATGATAAGATACAATGAAACAATGATAAAAATATTTCAATTAATGAACCATTAGACAACTATATCCCAATCCTAGGTTCCATGATAGTAATTCAAATATCACGTCTTAGGCCTTTTATCAACTAAACATTAGATGAGGATTATTTTAAACCCGCTTATCCTTTTACCTTGTGCAGCGAGCACCACTACTTTCCTTTAGCCTGGCTTTGCAATATCGTGCCATTTTCACTCCATATTTAGTTTATTTAAAGGTATTTTAAGCTACATTGTACAAAACATCTTTTTTAAGATGTAAATCATATAATGGACAATGAGTAAGAGCATTTACCAATGTTATCCTCAAAACAGAGTATAAACGGGGGGAAACACGGCTAAAAAGAGTGTAAATTTACTAATATCAATATCATGTTAAGACCTAGTGCAAAATATGAAGCCTAATAGAACTAAAGTGGAACAAAGATCAAATAAAATTGTAGCAAGTCAATGACATGTTGTAACACTACCCGTGATAACTTCATTCGAGGCCTCTGCCTCTTGTCTCCCTAGAAATATAACAATGTGTATGATCACCCTGCAAGAGGGAACTCAAATTGAAGTTCTTATGCTTTTTGCTTAAGATATTTGTAACACCCCGCAACCAGGGGCGGCTCAAACCTGATGGTAACCTAAGGCCAAACTCAAACTAGAGGCCTTAAAAAAAAATTATAAATATTTTTATTTTAAATCTATTTTTCTATTATTTTTAGATGTAAAGTTGTTAATAATTTTTGTGTAGTCAATCTCTTCTAATAATTCTTTTTCAATCGATAATATAGCCAAACCACGTAATCTTTCTTGAGACAATGTCGATCTTAAATAAGATTTTATTATTTTTAATTTTTGAAAACATCTTTCAGTTGAGGCGACTGTTTCGGGAATTGTTAACATTATTCGATAAGCAATGTAAGCATTTGGAAAAGAATCAAGTCTTTTTATTTGATTGAGTATCTCAATTAGAGTATTGTCTTCTACTTTTATGATTTCCTTTAACTCTTTTAATTCAGAAAATAAGTCTAAACCGTCAATATCGGAGTGAGTATTATGTTTTAAGGAACATTCAAGATTAAGACAATATTTTTTTAAAATTCTCATCATCAAATGATCT
>JAJOOH010006105.1:0-17359 GCA_029582605.1 Solanum gracilifrons
TGTAATTCCTGCTCCAACTGCAAAAAATATCGATGAGGATCGTGCATCGCTTTCTGAGGAATGATTGTGGCTCTCTAGTCTCTCTTAGTTAGTTTTTGATGGCTAGATTTTGTTGCAAATGCTTTCAGCTATATATTTTGCTTGAAATTTATCATTAGGGATATTTTGAACTTGGTAATATAATTGCACTTAGCTATGTACTTTGGATCTTGTAGAATATTAATTTCTACGAATTAAGTTAATTTTATGATTATATAATATGTGTTGAAATGTGTATTTAATTACACAAATAAAAATATATTGATAGATTTGTGACAAATTATTTTCGTCGCTAAATGAATGGAGATGAAATTAGCAACAAAATATTTGGTCGCCCTATATGATAAAACGATGAAATAATATATAAAATGAGGGATAAAATTTAAAATACACGACGGATTTTTTTGTCGCTAAAGAAATTGGTGACGAAATTAGCGACAATAATTTGGTCGCCAATATGTTGAGACGACGAAATAAGTTACAAGAACAACGACATAAATTACAAAAATAGTGACAGATTTTTCCGTTGCTAATCTTGACAACGGATAACTTTCGTCGCAAATCCGTCACTCAGTTTGTGACGGATTCAATTTTTTCGTCGCTAAATGGTTAGCTATGCGCAATATAGAGACGAACAATATTTTGTCGCTAAACCAAAATAGCGACGGAATAAGCTATTTAGCGACCGATTTTGTTTGTCGCTAAACACAGTTTTTTTTGTAGTGTTCCATCAACCTTGAAAAAGACTGGATCTAGGATTCAGAATATAATGCAGTCAATCATGTGGCGAAGCAAAATATTGATGTCATCAGTATGAAGCAAGAAACTATTAAAGATATTCATAGTGGTGATATGGTAGCTTATATCAAAGAAATCAAGGAAATAAATTCTGAACAAGCAGTGTATGGAGCTATATATGCCGATGGTGACCTTTATGAAGAAAGATTGAGGAAGATGTATGGGAAGTTAAGTCTCTGATCAATCGCCAGCCATACCGAGGTCAGTCATTGGCTTAGATCAAATACTGGAAGCAAATGGAGATGATGAATATCAAATAGATAAGGAAGCTGACCTTAAAGGCCAAATCTTAGGCGGAACGACAGACGATATAAATTTCGAAAGCTCTAAAGTTGCTAAACATGTTATTGAAGAATTAGAAAGGGAATCTGGTGATGGATCCTCTCATGGTGCTGAGGCTTCACAGGAAATTGACCATTATCACTAACTTAAATAAGGAGGCTTATATGGACGAAAGCTCTTTTTGTTATAAAGTTGCAGGTTACAAAATCTTGAACCTTGGAGTTCCAGACTTGCCTATCACAAATGTTTACATGGACTATTCGATAACGAAAAATCTTTATCATTTGAAAAATCAAGAGGGGTTCGGAAGAAACTGCTAAGATTTGAACCAAGACGTGGTTCAAAGCTTCGTTTGAGTTCTTCCGCTACAAACTCAAGATAGTTTTCAAAAAATCACTTTAAGGGGGAGTGTGCAATAATAAATTTGATTTTTTGGAACTACAAAAAATCTAGATTTTTAGGAAAGTTCTAGAATAATCTAGTGTAGTCACTTGGATAAGTATCCTGGGGCAATGAATTATAGGTGACAAATAAGAGTTGAAATGTAAAAAGAGTAACTCAAGTTTTAATTATTAAGTGAAGGTGACAAACTTGTAATCAACTTTTAAAAATAATTGACTTTTTCTTAATAAGACCTTAAGTTTTTATTTTAACACTTTCACCCAAATTTTAACTAAAACCTTAATTTCTAAAAGAGGAAAGCCCAAATCAGTCTTTTTTTCTTCTTTTAACATCCCGCTCAAAGCTCTTATATTTCTCTAGCTTTTTTTCTTCTTCTTCCTCCTTCTTTTTCTTCTTCTTATTTTTGTTGTTCTTTTGTTGGTATTGCAACTTATTGTAGATTTCTTATTTGAAGAATTTGAGAAGGAAAAATCTCAAATTTTAGATTAACATGTGATTTGAAAAAGTTTAAGCTTTAGAAATTACTTAACGAGTAATTTTCAATCATTTTAAAAGTGAATAGTATTGTTTTGTGTGTATTATTCATTTAAAATTTTGATTTTTGTATTATTGTTCTTGCCACTGATGTATAATAATTTTCAGCAATTTACAACAATTACTGAATAATTTGGTTGTTGAATATATTTCAGCAACTGCTATATCTATTTCAGCAGCTGCTGTATAACTTACAACAATTGTGATATTTTAATAAAATCTTTTTTATGATCAATTTTTTTGTTCTAAGTTATAATATTTTCAGGAGATAGAAGATCAGTAGGGGTTGATTGTCATGGTGAATGGGTTGAGTCCAACAATCATTATATTTGGCGTTGGAAGAGTAAAGAATCGGCCTCGACAGTTGCGATGATTGTGCATTGAGATATCACATATGATGATTTTGCAAATAAAATCATTATTTGTTATAAATTAAATTGTGAGTTGGAAGACATTGTCATCACTTAAATGCACATTTGTGGTGAGAAGTACAACTACTTTTGTACTTGCTGTAGATAATTTCTGCAATTGCTAAAAAAAAAAGACAACTTGGTTAATTGTTGTAGGAAATTTCAGCAATTGCTATAAAAAGTACAACAATTTGCTTATTTATTGTAGCAAATTCAAATAAAATTACAATCAATTCTAGATTTTCTTTTCAAATTAGCCAAAATAATCATATTTATTATTAAATATGATTGATTTTTTAATTTAAGATGATTACATGTGAAATTAGCTAATTGGTCATTTAATATCTCAAATTACCATCTTTTTGTGTAAGATTACTATCAAATCTACATTTTATTTATAAGTTGAACCAAGACTACTCTATTTATCATTACATATGAGTGTTATAACCAATAAACGATCATTTACTCATTATAAATTGATTACATGTAAAATTGTTATAGAATTGATCGACTGGTATCTCAAATAACTATCTCATTATACAAGATCACTATCTAATGTAAATTTTATTTTTAAATTAGATCAACACTACTCTATTTATCATTAAATATGAGTGTTACAACCAATTACCGGTTAATTAATCAATTAACTTGCGTACTTGTTAAAGATGATTTCAACAATTGTTATATAAAGTACAATAACTTTCTTACTTGTTGTAGAAAATGTCAGCAATGCTATGTAAAGTACAACAATTTTCGTACTTGTTGTAGAGAATTTCAGTAATTGCTATAAAAAATATAACAACTCATTTAATTGTTGTAGAGAATTTTAGCAATTGCTATAAAAGTACAACAATTTGCTTATTTGTCGTAGCAAATTCAATTAAAATTCCAATCCATTCTAGATTTTCTTGTTAAATTAGCCAAAATCATCATAATTATTATTAAATACGATTGATATAACTAATTAACGATAAATTTATCAATTTAAGTTGATTACACGTGAAGTTACTTAATTGATATTTTGATATCTCAAATTACTATCTTTTTGTGTAATATTACTATAAAATCTACCTTTTATTTATAAGTTGGACCAAGACTACTCTATTTATCATTACTGTCACGATTCGAATCTACACCCTGGACGTGGCCGGCACTCAAGAACCATTGCTGGTCCCCAAGCGAACCCTCATCCTGGCTGACTACAAGCGGAAGACTAACTTAAGCATGCAAAAGCTTAAAACTGAATAAAATTCAATAAACTCAACTTTTCAAAACTTTAACTCAAATGAACAACTTAGAATAAAAATAATATATTCAACTCGCCATAAAATAGGCAACTTGAGTCTTAAAAACATTTAGTAAGATAAATGAATAAACATTCTAAAACTCTATTGTCTATCTATGAAGCCTCTAACAGACAAAGATGGAAGTCGGGACAAGACCCATGACATCCTAACAACTGATATAACTGAAAGGTAAATGAAATCCTCCAGAAGCAATGAGGCTCACCATAGCTAACTCGAACTCTCAGATGTATCAACGAATTAAAACTCCTGTTGATGATCATGAATACATGTGTCTGTATCATAAGAAGATGCAGGCCAAATGACTCAGTACGTGGAATGTACGAGCATGTAAGAGGAATTCTAAAACATAAACTTAAGCTGGAAACTTGATAAAAAGGAAACATACTTACCTCTTCTCAAACTTACTCAGCTCAAGGAATACTCAAGGATACTCAAAACTACTCAACTTACTTAACTCAGAAGTACTCAAGGATAAGATACTCAACTCAGAGATAAGATACTCAACTCAGAGATAAGATACTCAACTCAAAGATATGATATTCGACTCTGGGTACTCAACTCTGGATACTCAACTCAATATGACAGAACTCATTTCAATATAAAGCAATTTAAAACAAGTGCAATATAAAGAAACAAAATGTTTAAAAACATGCTGTCAACTCTGTGTGTATGCAAGGATACAACATAACTCTGAAATGTATGTAAAAATACAAATAACTGTGTATATAAGAATACCATAACTTATGTGGGAGTTTCTCTAACCGACAATCATCACATAAGAACTATAGTGATGATACAACGATCTACCTCACGCTGCCAGCGCCTCCTATACCCGGCCAAAGGTATAGGATCTGAACTGCCTAATGGATCCAATAGTCTATTTCGAAAAGGATTCATATAAAAAGTATGACCCTTTTCTACCCATGGTGTCTACATGGTTTTATGGTGACGTAAGTTATCTGAACTCATGCTCGTCCTCAATTCGGTGCTCAATACTACTCCCAAAATATACTAGTTCTTATGTTTTAAAATCATACTTCCTCTCTGATTTGAGATTAGTGGTCAAAAACTTAGCTCAAAGGCTATCTTGGAAATCAAAGTTTCCCTTCTTGCTTCATTTAGAAGCGATTACTCTTTTCTGAAAACTAGCCCGAAGGCTCCTTGGAAATCTCAGTTTCCGTTCTTATTTAAATGTGAAAACATTTTAAATCTCTTTGGGAATACTTAGTCCCATATACTTTTGAAGAAATGAACTTCAAGCTTTACTCTTTACTCTTTACTCAACTCAAAACTTAAGTCTTAAAACAAAGTTAAAACGTTTGTAAAAGATTTCTTAAAATATGGTTCATGCCGAATTATGGACATGAACGACTCAAGGCAAGGTTTTTCAATAACACATCGATAGACCTCAAATACTTGGAACTCAAGAACTCCTATGATACTACTAATTTCAAGAATGCTCAACTCAGAGGGTTCATGCGGAATTTATGAGCATGAACTACTCAACTCAAGGACTCAAATATACTTCTCATCTTAAGATTGTTCGACTTATAATGTACATGCGGAATTATGGGCATGAACAACTCAACTCATGGACTTCATGGGTAATAGGTAATAGTCCCATGATTAGGATTATAATCTCAAATGGGTTAGAAACTCAATACTTAAGACTTAGGACATGGAGATATTACTCCTCTCATAGATACTCAACTTATGGAGTTCATGCGGAATTTATGGGCATGAACGATTTGACTCGAAGGTCTACAAACTACATGGAACTCATGTATATGACACTTCTCATTCTCTTACTTACTACCTCAAGACTTAGTTCAAATCGATGGTTGATCTCAAAGGATTCACAATTGAACTCAATGACTTTCTTGAACTCTACTTTTAACTCTCTCCTGAATGTGAATTACGAATTCAAGAGTTATGGTTCACGATATGAAAGATCCCATGATGACAAAGTAGACTCATGAGTACATTTTCCTCATCCGCACACTCACTTACTCGAGTCTTGAAACAAGTTGCTAGAAGTTGTAGAAAACTCAACAAAAAGACTCAAAGGGACTTTCTTAGAATGTTCAAAAGAATTCTCAAAACTTAACTCTCAACTCTACCTTGAATTTAAATTATGAATTCAAGGTTATGATCATGTTAGGAATGATTTTAGCTGCTTAGAAATAGCTTAGAGTAGTTAGAATCGAAAAGGAGTGAATGTGCACTTTAAACGAACTCAAACGGGGCAACCGACGACAAACTGGATGGGGCAGGTGACCCTGGCGCTATGGGTGGCGCGGGGCACCAGCCTCTAAACTTCAGAGGAGGGTTTGGGGCGCTCTGGCTGGCGCATCGCGCCAGGCCCCAACCCAGAAAATCCAACGAAATTCTTTGCTCGTTTTCTCACCCTATTTCGCCTAGAATCAAATGGTTTCTTCCCCAATCACTTGGATTCTATTACTTAACGTAAGTACACTCTAATCTACTCAATACAGCCCTAAAAACAATCACTTTAATCTCAAGAAAATCATCAAAACCCAACACAACAAGATTTAGAATAAACTTTAAGAACACCTATCAAGAACTCTTCAAGAACTCAAATATTTCAACTTCAAGAATGAAATTTGAGCTGAAAATAACATGTTTGGCGTGTGGGTGAACAAACCCAACACTATGGAAGCTTACATACCTCTTAGGGATCAAACCCATGGCAACAACCCGCAACAACTCTCAAGAATCTCGACGAACGCTTGATCCTCTCCTCTTTTCTCTTCTTGAACTCTCAACTAAAACCCTAGGCTAATTTTTGGATTATAAAACTGAACCTAATAGGATTAGACCCTTAAAACCTTACTAAAAATGAATCAAATATGATTGGGTAAGGAAAAGACCAAAATACCCCTCTAAAATCCAATTTTGACTTTCCTTATCTAGACAGCCCAACTTCGAATGGATATATCTCCCTCATACGATATCAAAACTGAGAAAACTCAGTGGCGTTAGAAAGATAATTCAGAGGTCTTTCCTACGGTATCTGGTAGCACAACTAACTCATCCTGAGCTAGGAGTTATGGTTGTTTAAAGTCAACCCATACTTAACTTAACTTGCAAAATTTCAGATTTTTGCTATGTCCAATTTAGTTCCTTTTGAAACTCAAGGTGCTACATTTAGTGACCTGACCTTAATACTTAAGAAATTTTAAATTCTTTAGTAAAATCTTACTCACAACGAAGGACGGTTCAAGTCTTAGCTCAAAAATTTTCTAGGGTGTTACAACTACATATGAGTGTTATAACAAATAAACAATCATTTACTCATTATAAGTTGATTATATGTGAAATTGAACTATCTCATTATACAAGATCACTATCTAATGTAAATTTTATTTTTAAATTAGGTCAACACTACTCTATTTATCATTAAATATGAGTGTACATTACAACCAATTAACAGTCAATTTATCAATTCATTTGCTTTACTTGTTAAAGAAAATTTCAGCTATTGCTATAGAAAGTACAACAACTTTCTTACTTGCTGTAGAAAATTTCAGTAACTGCTATAAAAAGTACAACAACTTTTCAGTAATTACTATGAAAAAATCTGTAATTTCCATACTTGTTGTACTGAATTTCAGCAATTACTTTAAAAGAAAGCAAAAAATAGGTCAAATCCTCTCCTTCAACTAGTTCACTAAGAAAATCACTATTCTTTTTCGATAATCTCAACAACACAATCAATTCAACTACTATTCAAAACCCATGAATATCAAAGTCAACTAAAAGAAAACAAAAATATCAATTCATTAATTTCAAAATACCATATTCACAAAAGTACAACAAAAGTGCATTAAAAATGTAGCAAAATAGCAACAACATGCATATTTACAAGCAACCCCTGCTTCATTACGCTTTCAACTCCTTTTTGAATTCGAATCAACCCACTTCATCTGTAATATTTAAAAAAAATGAATTTCACGTGTAAAAATGAAATATATAACACAAGAAAAATGTTCGAAAAATGATTAGAATATAATTTTACCTTTACTATGCATTATCACCGGACACCAATTCTCCTTTTTTGAAATGAGTATATCATCTTGTTCCTCCTCAACTGGTCTATAATCTCTTTCTACATTTGTAGAAGAAACATCTACTTCATGTTCTCATTCTTCTTCTTCTAAAAAAATTTCAAACTTGTGTTTTCTACTTCTTCTTCTTCTCTTTGTCTTTGTGTATTGATTCTCCTTTTATACTTTTTAGTAGGAGTTGTTCGTTTTTTCCTTGAAGTCATGATTTAAAACTAATAAAATTAAAATGTAATAATACAAAAATACATTCATTATCCATTTAGATAATTTTGAAGGTTAATTCAAAACCACATAAAAAAATAAGGTAAACAATAATAAATGTAACAAATGTTGCTTTTCAAAATTATATTATAGTAGTTGTTGTCATAATCACAACACTTATTGTAATAATCACAACACTTGCTATAATAATCACAACACTTGTTGTAATAATCACAACATTTGCTGTAAAGATAGACATCATCTTTCTATGATCTTATTAAGTAAAAAAAATGTAAACATAAAATGTAAACAATACAAGTTTTCAGTGCAAACATATATGTTGATGAACATACATGCAACTAGATAACATTTTTGAAGAGTTGGAACAACATAGATGTTGGTGAACATTTTCGTGTGCTTAGATGATTCTAATATAGTTACATCTGCTGTAAAGTATCAAACAAAGTAAGGAAAAAGGGGAAATAGTGAAATCTTTCAAGTAAAAAAGAAAGAGTATACTCATGTTAAACAAATGTCAAAATCTATTAGAGTTGCTAAATTGATGTGATTACCAAAATTCCATCTGTCTTCTCTTCACACTCCTTTTTAGTCCTAAAAACAGACTTTAAATATATGTCCTTTGCCTCAATTTCATCTTAAAAACACATAGTAAATTCACTTATAAGATGAAGAGCTATGTGGAATGGTATTCTATCATTATTATGTTGACGATAGACTTTGCTTTATCGATTAGTATAATACTTTTCAAGAAGACTATCATGGATGATTTGAACCATTTTTTATTCTTTGCTTCAGCTTTTAGCTTGAGTTTTGATGATTGATTGATAAGAGGAGTTTTCATGGAAGCAAAAGATTATAATTCAAAAATAACATAAAAATTTATATACAAAAACAACTCAATCGATCTTCAACCTTTACAATCTCAAAACCCTAACTATGAAAGAAAAGAAAAGAGTGTTACCTTGAGGGGTAGATGAAGACGACAGCGAAGAAGACGAAGATGAAGACAACAAATTGAAGTTGTCACAACTTGAGAGGAAGGTTGGGAAGTCGCAACAATGGTCAAATGGAGACACACCGAGGGGCCGTAGTCGCAAAGATACACGTTTTTGAGAGAATGGGGAAGAAAATTGGGAATTAGGTTTATTTGATTATCTTTTAAAAGTTTAGAAGTTTTAAGAATTACATTTTAGACCTCAATTACCTTAATCACTAATTAAATTTTTTTGTTGACTTTGAATCAGTCAAACTTGTCACCACTTTTAATTTGAACTCTTTTTTGTCACCTTCCCCTCAATTTTCTCAAGTATAGTAATAAAAATTACATTTTAGACCCTAATTATCTTAATCACTAATTAAAAAAATTTGACTTTGAATCAGTCAAACTAGTCACCAATTTTAATTTGAACTCTTTTTTGTCACCTTCCCCTCAATTTTCTCAAGTATCTTGTAGAAATATCTAGATATTCTAGAATAGAATATAATGTTACTAGATTTTCTTGTAGATGTTCTAGAGAAATTAGATATTTGTAGAGAATTATGGAATAGTCTAGATTTTGTAGTATCTAGAACCATCCATTGGTAAGTATAAATAGGGGATGACATTGTACATTTGTAAATAACTTAAGAACAACCCAAATAAAAGAGTCTTCTTCCATAAACAAGTTCTCCTTTCTAGCTTCATCTTATTTAGTTGAATCTTCCGATCTTAGTTAACGATCTTGGGCTAGTAGAAGGTTCCCCGATTATACTTTTCTTCTGCTATTCTCTACAACCACCTTTTGGAGAGAATAGAGGTTGTGTCTTTCTTGGCAAAAGGGAGAGAATCTGAATAATAAGAGCATTCGGCAACTTACTAATTCAAACAACTCTTCTCATTTTGCTTCTTCTTTTCTTTGGGATTTGGGAATAGAGACCATAGATCCATCTTTTGGTGGCTAGGGTTTTAATTGAATCTCTATTATTAGTGTTGAGCTATATATACTCTTTTGGCTGCCGAAAGGCTTGCTAAGGTTTTGATGATTTTTCCTTTTCTATCCAACACACCTTTTGGTTTTAATGATTTTTCCTTTTCTATCCAACATACCTTTTGGTTTTGATGATTTTTCCTTTTCTATCCAACACACCTTTTGATTTTGATGATTTTTCCTCTTCTATTCAACACACCTTTTGGTTTTGATGAATTTTCCTTTTCTATCCAACACACCTTTCCTCTTTGGGTTTCGTTAGGGTTTTAAATTGAACGAACACATTTGTTCATGAAATAGCATGACTATGAAACATTCACAGAAGATCAAATCAAAACGAACAAGTTGTGCATTGGTGTTTTCTTCTGCATGCCCACTTTTGGGGAGCGCTGGTCGTTCGCGATCAAGAGCTATTTCTTTAAGTTTCATGTATATAAAATTTTCCCCATCCAATGCATCTTGAGAATCAATGGAACTGGATGGCTTATTTTAATTTCCAAGTCTTGTGGTTCAAAAGATCTATTTTCTGCTATCTCGCTATTTGCAGGTGAGCTTTGGATTACAATGGAACTGGATGACTTATTTTCCAAGGCTTGTGGTTCAAAAGATCTATTTTTTTTTATCTTGTTATTTGCAGGTGAACTTTGGATTATACTTCTCCAGAGTGCTGGATAATGTGGTGTGCTACCCGGAGCATATGCAAGAGATGAAAGTTGCGAGATCAATTTACTAGATTGAGTATGATCTAGATCAAACCAGAAATGATACTGCTTAAAATAGTGATCCTTAATTATTGGTCTAAACATATCTTCTAGCAGTGGTACACAATGTAGACGGACTGCATTGTGTACCATTGCCAGAAGATATGTTTAGACCAATAATTAAGGATAACTATTTTAAGCAGTATCATTTCTGGTTTGAGCTAGATCATACTCAATCTAGTAAATTGATCTCGCAACTCTCATCTCTTGCATATGCTCTGAGTAGCACACCACATTATCCAGCACTCCGGAGAAGTATAATCCAAAGTTCACTGCAAATAACAAGATAAAAGAAAATAGATCTTTTGAACCACAAAACTTGGAAAATAAGCCATCCAATTCCATCGTAATCCAAAGTTCACCTGCAAATAACGAGATAGCAAAAAATAGATCTTTTGAACTACAAGACTTGGAAATTAAAATAAGCCACCGAGTTCCATTGATTCTCAAGCTGCATTGGATAAGGAGAATTTTATATACATGAAACTTAGAGAAATAGCTCTTGATCGTGAATGGCCAGCGCTCTCCAGAAACGGGCATGCAGAAGAAAACATCAATGCAGGGATAAGTTATAATGATGTAAACATTGATCAAGCAGGTTTTGGATAGAAAATTGTCTCTATTCCAGGTTTTGGAAGACAATTTCTCATTCTATCCAAGTTAATGAAAGCTCTATTGAAACTAAGGCAAAATAGAAACCATTTCTCACGACAAGTTACACTAATTTTTGAAACTCCTCATCATTCGTCGTTGTCTCAGCCATCTAAATTGCTTGAAGTATAGATATTTCAGGCTAATCAAACAAAAAGATCTAATCATACATTCTTATATGACTTAGAAGTAAACAAACAATATAGACCTCCTCCTTCCATACAAAAACTCCAAAATCGGAACCATTACACAATCATAGACCTCGAAGCTATTGCCAATGCAAGGTGGCAAAACGTACACAACATATCATACGGCTAATATCCAAGAAGATGGGAAAATAGCTTTAATATTATGAATAACTTCTATTACTGAAAAGGAAATTATCAATTGAAGTCCAAAGACAAAAATCTTCCTTTTAGAGAGAAGACATGATGTGATGACATCTTTAGTCGACAAAAGAGAGAGAATTTTCACCAAGAGTGTGCCGGGCAACAGATTGATATGGTCTAGGGTTTCTTCAACTCCATTCTTTAAGCCATGATTTGTCATTTTTAAAAGGAGAGAAATGAATACTATCATACAATTGAAAAAGGCATTAATGGAACAATAATTAACTAAAACATATTTTAAGGGAAAGTGCGAAATATCTGAGATACCATTTGTTGGCTAAGAAGAGATGCACACATAATTGACAGTGTATAAAGTTTAAACTCTTTTACTTGCCGACGATATTGATGAATCCAAACTTAATCATAAAATGACCATTAGTTAACGTGTAAATTCTCAAGAGCCTGTATTCACCCACTCTGCTCTCAAGCCAACAAAAGGGCCAACTATGACAAAGTCTAAATGACAATTAACTGCTAAGTTTTTATGTTGATTTTCTCAGCCCACCGCAGTCGACTCTTTTATTCTGAACTTGAGACCAACTATGTGAGATAGCTTAGTAGAATTTTTTACAAAGCAATAACTGGTAAAACGTACATTTTTGCCTCTTAGTTTGTTAAAAACTGAAAGAATATAGAGAAAATTTACTAGATAAGATCGTATGAGAAATTTTCTGAATTGTATTTTTCCTTATGTATCTATTACAAAGCTACTGTGTGTTATATATCAGTAAGAGCAGCACTGAAATGTAAAGAAAAAAAAGTATGTAACTATAACTACAGCTGGATAACAACAAATATCTATACATGTGTGTTTTTACAGCAAAACTGGAGAACTTAAAAGAACTGGGCCTAAATTAAATTTGTTGAATGACGCGCAGATTTCAAATGAGCCCAATCAAGATTTACTTCAGTCCACATTAGATCCCTTTTTCTTCTTTCCTCTTCTGAACATCATCTTTTTCCTTAGTGCTCATTAGTCACCGGAAACATATAACACCGAAACTCGCACCCGATGTCGCTTTAAGAAAGAGAAATGCAATGGGGCCATTATATATAGAATGGTAGGCTAATGTACAGTCCGGCAAGAAAATGTAGCTAACAAGAACCTTTTTTTCTTGATGACCGATACATTTACTTTATCAATTTGTCGTGAGTTCAGCAACGACTTGTCTTTTTTTATGAAAAGATAAGTAACTGATGCTCAAGTAAAAATTGAATTTCTGTATGATTATCATCAACATCTCCTCATTTCTCCCTTGTCATATATTAGCTGAAGAAACAGATTGTTTTTTTGTCTCGAACAATCCTCACTCAGTGAGTTAATTATTGGAGTAGAGCCTGATCCAAAATCAAAATTCCTTTTTACTTTTATTTTTTCCCCCTCATATATGTGGAATTTGATTAATTAAATGATCAATATGTAATTTGGCTTTGTACTATTTCATTCATCCTTTTGTTCTTATTAGCCATACACACAATCAAAAACTTCAGCAGTAGTTTAATAAGCTTGAACAGGTGATGCTCAAATAGCCGATGAGTTACCACCAACGGATGTAGTGGAGTGGATGAGATTGTTCCTAGCTTAACTAGAAGTCTCAATTCTAAGCCATATGTATGGAAATATCTTTGGTATGTAGCGTCAGGGGCATATGCAGGAGGAGGTCACCAGGTTCACATGAAACCCATGCTTTCCTCTCAAAATTATATATAGTAGTGTTATATTTTTTTAAAATATTTAAATAATAATGTATGAACCCACACTCGAAATATCATATAATGCAATAGTGATTGGAAATTGGAATCTTATATCTATCTTGTTTATTTTTCTTTCTAAAATTGGATAACACCTCTGTAAGTGGTTATTGGTAGCATTTTATATAGCTTTAATATTTTCAAAGTTTTCAAGTTTGTCGCATTGGAAATTCCTAATTTTTTTAGCACTGAAATTTTTTATATAATTAAACTAAATGTATATATTAAAACTAGTAGTACGGGATGATATAACATATGATCAATGGGTTCAGTCAATTGATTTTAGTGATAAAAACCTAAATATCGAACCGATTAAATTTATATCTTAGATCCACATTTTTCATAACAGTGCACCCATCATCTCGAAATCCTGAATACGCCGTAGCACTACCCCCGAATGGGCCCTACCTGGCAGTAATCCATAATAGTCGGGTTCTAATGCAAGTATCGGATACCACCTCTTTGAGATAAACAAACAGTACGAACCTCTTTCTTCTCTGAAAATGTCTATAAGGTACCACCTCCCAGTAATAATACCTTGTTGTTATCGACAAAGTTTAGAAAACACAGAATTTAATGAGCCTAATTAATAATCAGACGAAAAGTGTTGCTTGTTGATCTATGGAAACAAGCCTAGCTACAAATTCAGAAACACAAGTACAACATATAGAAATGTTTCATCAGAAACCAAGCAACCATAAAATTTGGGATGTCATAAGGGCAAAGATTACATTTCAGGTACACGGAAACAAAATACCTGCGATTTTGTCATGGAAAACTTTATCCTTCAAAGTGATCGCACAACTGGTTGAGGATTTTGGGCAACCTACCAATTTATGAAACAATCGAATAAGTTATTGAGCAACACAGCTCATTGAACAACTCTTGCACGTTTCTCTCGACTCCAAAATCATTGCATTCTTTAGTAGAAACTTTGAAAGTTTGAAAAGTTAATCATAATCCCATTCAATATGCTCCTTCAAACGCATATTGGAAGAACGGACAATCTTAAGATTCTTGACGTTGGGAAACCTGACGCTTGACAGGAAATGAATATCATGTTCTTTTGGCCAAATATCTTAACTCAAATGCGCAGTGATCAAGATCCAACTGGAGAGAGAATACAATCAAATGAAAATCATAATGTACAAAAGTTACAAAACAATGATTTACAGTACAAGTATCTGGTACAAGAAATTACATTCTCTGCAATTTGCACTATTTTGGGGATTGACATATTATATGTTGTTTAAATTTTAAGTTTTTTGCTATTTTATTCTTACATCTTATTTCTTGGCAATAAAATTAATTTTGAGTTTTCGAGTTATTGTCTGATGCCTTATATTGAACTCTTGAAGAAATTGAACCAACAATAGTGGAGGCAAATATTGTTGAGTAGATTCTCAGATCAACAATTAAAACTGCAAAGCAAAAAAATAATCAAAAACAATAAACATCCAATAAAGTAGTGATTGACATACATCAAAATTTAAATATACAAATACCATACATTAATAGAGCATTTTGCTTGCTATTTGGTTCTTTTCAAAAATATTTGCACTTGCATAGTTATATTTTTTAGTCTACACTTGTATATCCAATACAACTGATATGAGTTGTGGTGGGATAGTTAGTATTTTTCTACCATTATTTAAAATTTAGAAGCACGAGCCGTAGAATTTGGAATGGAAAAAAATATGTTAGGAGTATCCCCTAAAATGTGCAAAAATTGATGTGGATACCTAAAATGAGTAAGAAAATAATATATGCACTATAAAAATATATAGCACGTTGCTAATGAAAAAAATTACTATGGAAGAGGTACAACTTGTATTAGTTGTGTGAGGGTATTTTTTATTACAATTATATTCTGATTTATGGGATCTACTCTTGATTTTTATTACTTTGCCTTTTGTTTCTCTTTCATGGTCTTCTCTTCTTCCTTTTTCTCGTTAGTTTTTCTTTTAAAAAAAAAATATTTGAAAACCAATTCAATTACTCCTCCAATTTTATAATATAAATAAAAATATATTTTATTTTTTATGGTTAAGTAATTACCTAAGATATTAATAGTCAAATTTAAATACGAATATAATTTGTATTCGTATCGTAGGATTAAACCATTTTTCATTTATCGTATTTTAAAGTTTTCATCTTTCTAATGCATATCTTTTTAACTTCTACTTTTAGGATCCATTTAAACATAACAATTATTTACTTTTTTAAAATAATCTATTTTTAACTCACTTTTCACTTTTGAAATTGTATTAAAGTACATTCAAACATGAATATCATTTCGAATATATATAAGTTTAATTATATTTGTATTTAGAGATTCAAATTTTCTGACAAAAATATTTCAACAAATTTTCTTTTTTCCAATTCCTAATATTGAGAGATATAATTTTGATAAAATTTTCAATTTAGTAGAAAAACGTTCGAAGTTGAAGAAAAATGATATCCGATTTTTTATTTTTTTTGGGATATGATGAGCTTAAAGAATAGTGGACCCCATAATTCACTTTATTTATATTATTTAGTATGATTTTATTGGGTCATGTCAATTTTAAATTATATTTTCTCTTTCTTCCTAATGTTTGGAGCTTTAAAGTCAAAGAATGGGTCCACTATATCCAAGTGTCAAAGAATAAGCGAAGCCCCACACAACTTTTGTTGGTTGTATTTCTACTATACTAAAATTTGTCATTGCTAACTACGAAAATAATATATCCACCTATCTCTCTTTTTTGCTAGTGGTACAACTATGTTTTAGCCACACAAAAAAAAAAAAAGCAGCAAAAATGTCCTTTTTCCCAATTCAATAATTGAAGCAAGAGGAGAAGGGTATTTAGGGGAAAGGGGGGCACCCAGGTGGGGGATTCAAAAAATAAAAGAGCTTACTATCTGTTCTTTTTCTCCCCTATTTTGTTATTTTTTTTTTAATTTCATGTAATGTATTTATTTATCCATCAAATTTAATTACACCAGTAGTAGATAGTAGTAGAACAGAAATTAGGCCTTCAATTGCCAAACCCATTTGCAGATTTGTTTTGCAGGTAACTCAATATTTCCAAATCTTGACAAAAATGAACTGATTCTGATTTTTGGTCTTTGATTGTTTACTTATTGTTTTGATTCAGGTGACAGAGTTAGTTATATATATATGTTAGTGAGAAGTAGCACATCTCTGTTGGAATTAGTTGAGGTCTTGCTCCTGTAGTTTGTTGTCCTTCCGTTGTTCTTACTATCTGTTGTTTCTTGTACCTCGATTATATATCGTATTGTTTTGTTCTAGTTTTTGTATTATTACTATCTGTTGTTTCTTGTATCTCAATTATATATCGTATCATTTTGTTCTAGTTTCTGTTTTGTTACTATCTGTTGTTTCTTGTATCTCAATTATATATCCTATTGTTTTGTTCTAGTTTCTATTTTGTTTATTGTCTGTTGTTTTTGTTATTACTATGTACTTCCGTTACTTCTTTTTCAGAACTGCTTTGGACTGTTTTTTCAGAAATAGCCTATCTACCTCCGGAAATAGTGTTGAGTTTGCTTTTAGTTACTGCAGTCATTTTTTAAAATAATAAGCTACCTAGTTTTAGGATGAATTTGAATTTTAAATATTTGTTAGGTTGTTTTAGTTGTTGAGATTATTTAGTCTTTTTAAATTCTTGTTATGCAAATTTTCTGCATATTATGTTATCAAGTTGGCTATTTAAAGCCCTATTATGATTAATAAAATATTGAGAGACATTTT
>JAJOOH010006106.1:0-45173 GCA_029582605.1 Solanum gracilifrons
TATATATATATAGTGTACTAACTATATATTCACATAATATATAATTTAATTTGATGGATTGTCCGCGGAAAGAAAATTAGAGTTTATAATCTATGATTCTTCATGATCTTTATTTTTAATTCCCATGTCCCTAGAAGGGTTAAACTTATTGATTTAAGTTGTTTTAGCTTCTAATTAAGTTTTATATTACTTTCTTATGTCATTTTTTCATTTCATATTAATTTAATTTATTGTACTTGAGGTGAAGGTTTTCTAAAAATAACCTCTCTGCTTTCACGAGATAAGAATAAAGTTTGTGTACACTCTAATCTCTTTAGACTTCTATATATATGTGGGAGTTTCACTATATATGCATGTTGTTGTAATTTTTTTAAAGATAATTGAGTTTCAAACCCCCTTTTTTTCTAAATGAGCTCAGAAGTAGTTTAATTTTGATTTTTCACTAGAGCATAAGATTGTATATTCAAATGAAATAACTAGAGCTAAGTAGTCCCAATACAATTAATTAAGGAGTCATTCCTTTTCCTCAACTCCATCTTTAATGCCTCAAATAGGATAAATAATCTCAATTTTCACAGCTGCATAAAGCAAAAGTCATTTGAGCATGAGTCCATGACTTCAAATTTAGTAATTTGAAATTAAGTTAATTTGAAGTTAGATATGCAATTTAGTTTTCTTAAATTGTATTTTTTTTACAATATGAAAACCTCATAATTTGTAAACCTTATCAAAAAATTTCAAACTCTTATACTATCTTACCAAATGGACGAATCATAGTTCATAAACAATCTAAGCATCAGAATATCCTAAGATGCCGAATTAATAGATCACAATAGATCTACATGTTTCTTTTATAAATAAATATTTACGATTATATATATTATTAAAAACTTTCAATACACAAATTTTACAAAAATACGTACACTGGTCCGATAAATCAATAATAGTACTAATAACTATCTATTCTTTAATAAATTCCTCACACATAATACAAAATAATATTTTCACGTCACGCATAAGCTGCTTCTTTTTCTTCTTCTTTTTTGCAAAATTTAAAATTTTGAGCCTTTTTACAATGTAAAATAAACAACTTTCCGACTTGCTTATATAAGAAAGTTTTTTTTGTTCATTTATGCTCTACCTTTAAAAAAGATCATAATTAAGGCATAGAAAGAAATTAAATTTATACCTTTCAAGAAATGAAAAAGTAGGATGATTATTCTTTTATCATATAAAAGTAATAAATTGATGTCATGTACTATTTTATTCCTTTGGATGGAAGGGAAGAAAAGAAAGAAAAAAAAAAGGAAGCTAAGTGGGGTGATGTGGTGCAGAATGACATATATGGAAGCAATTATATATATACACAAAGCTTATTAGGTTTAAGATTTAAAGACAAGAGAACCCACAAACCCATGCGTGACCATGTGTGTTTTGATTCTTTGCTTAGTTGTACTCCCACTTATTCAACTCTTAAGAATAATTTTAAAAAAATATGTCTCAAGATAAGAAAGAAAGAAAGAGAGAGTGTATAGTTACTAGTTAGGAACTTTATAGGTTTGTCGAGTGATCTGCAATAATCACGACTTATAACATCAGTTCTAGTTTGGAGATTTATAGGTTTGTCGAGTGATCTGCAATAATCATGTCTTATGTCGTTAGTGCTTTTTTGATAGCTAACCCTAATCATCAAGGATGGAATTGGTGTGTTGATTATGAGTTCGATTGAATTCAGTAACTTTAGTTTAAACTCTGAATATGTAGTGAGAAATTCATTGTATATATACAAATTATAAATTTAAACGTCAATAACTTAAAAGAATTAGAACTCATAAACTTCTATTATAGTGAGAGAAAAACTCTCTTTCTTAATGCACATAATGATATACTTATATGTTAAGGATTAAATATTAGAAGAAAGACAAGCTAATTGATTGATTAGTATATATCCTTTATGGATGGACTTGATCGACCAAATTATAGCTATTTTCAATAGAGGATTTTTTTTTAAAAGGTAACAGAAAAAGAGAAAGAAGGATATATATGAGGAGTAGTATTTAATTGGTCATCACTTGTTGACGTTTAAACTTTAAACGATGTCTTTAGAAGCTATAATAATAATTATTATATAAGGCAAGAAGGTTCATGTTGTTAATGTAAATTTCATAGCTAATCAATAAAAATATCATGCTAATTCCATTCTGCTATAGATTATAAGAAAATTGTTTTATAGTAACGATTAATTAGAGATTGTTGATAAATTTTGTAGCTAATTCTATATTTTGTTTCAATGATTAGACACTTAACCAATTGGTCCAAGAAAAACAATACTTTTATTTTTCTAAAATCTATCAATTTATATGTGCGACTTCATGTGATAATGATTCAGCTTAAGTCATCTACATCCACCACTTAAAGTTGTCCTCATATTTCATTTGAACACCTTAATTAAGGCTTGTACCTATTGAACACCTCAAGTGGCTGTAGATGCAACTTTTAGAGGACTACATACCATTCTTGAGACGACCACATAAATAATTGAAACATTAATGATTTTTTTTTAAATCCCAGGATAATCCGCGCCACTACAACCTCTGTCACAGCCTCTGCCCTATTATTAATGAACTTTATTGCTAAATGAAAATGTCAAGGATTTATAATATTTCATATCGAATATATAGAGGGAAAAGAGAAGATCTTAAGTTTACTTTTTCTAATTATTTTAATTGAATCATGATCTTCAATTAGTGATTAACTTAGGGATGTAGAAGATATGTACTAATGATAGTTTAGTTGTTAGTATTTATTATTAGTTATAATAATTGTCTTTGAGAATTACAAAAATAGAAGGTGGAAAAAGTCATAAAGTTTAATTAAAATCTCCAGCTCTCAATTAAGCTATATGCAAGTGGAAGAAAATATGATATTAGCTACTTTGGTATCATTGTGTATGTCTTTAACTCTTAATATATATATATACTAGATAGGCATGCCCGTGCTTAGCACGGGCCCAACGCCCAACAAATTGAATTTTAAGACATCTTTTTTATTTTCTACAATTATTTTGAGATGTATACCAGTGACCTAAATAAAATTATACGTACTTGGTAACTTTTGTGCCAATAAGAAACAATCATCTCAATTCAAGAAGCATTACACATAGAGACATTGTACGATAGGTCTGGACTCTGAAGTATAGACTGATGGATTGTATCTCAGCACATATAAAGATTTACATCTCAATACGGTGAATACACACTCTAATCATGTTTCATTAGTTTTGAGTACGATACACATTTAATAGTTGCATCTTAGATTGATGACCTGATTTTTAAATCTATTCTAAAGAAAAAAAATTAATCGTTAAATTCGATGTTTTAGTAATTACAAAGCACTTACAAGACACATCGAGGGAGCAATCTACAACACTAAACATGGATATTAACATAGCTGCAACCATGTTCTCATCAACACCTTTGCATACATTTCAAGCAATCACAAATATTTGTGTTCCAGTTTTTGGACTGAATTTTCTTCAGTTTTGAAACATCATGTTTCTTTCATTTCAAACTATCAAGAAAATGCAGGCCGAAATTGTATCTCATACATCTCTAAGGTGTTTTATACTTTCTCATTCATTCAGTTTATGATAAATTTCTGTAAGACTTTTAGGCGTCACATTCGAATCTAAATAATGTTGGTACATGCACTCGCTATAGTTGACACATATTCAGTCCCTTCACCAAGTGATGACTTCAACTTCCTTTTAAGGCACATGTAGCATCTTACGTAGCAATTTTCATCACCATATTTTTGCTCGAGTTAGTAACTATAATCTACTATACATGTTCTTGCTTGAGTTAGTAAGTGCAATCTACTCCACTAGTTTAATGTTGAAGATGTTCTGCTCTTTCAAATCTGCCTCCAACTTCAAGCTCCAGATGTGCTAATACTTTCTGATAAGAAAAGAAACCATTACCATTTTTAAAAAACAAATGTCTGAAGATATAGCTTAATTACTCTCTTGTTTAGTATCCACATTTTACTCTTTAAAATAATATTAATAAGACGGAGAGAAAATCTGATAAGCTCCATTAAACAAAAAATGTACTCTACAATAAGATCACAAAATTAAGATGAATTAACGTGAAGACAATTAAGTGTGGACTTTAAACTGGTTGTCCATCTTTCCTTTCTAAGGCCCTTCTTATCATACTTGAATACTTTGCTCAAGAAGACTCTAAAAGAAGGAATCTATGGCTACTATAGAGTAAGTTAATAACTATTCTTTGATCAGACTAACCTAAAGCACTTAGTACCTCATTTCTAAGATAAAGGACCATGAGATCAACATAAAGAGTTTCCTACTGAAAACGCAACAAATCAAGAAAAGAGGAAGGGTAAATAAACACTTTGTTCTTCCTCAAAATTGTCAGGTATAGTCTCTAATAAGATAGATCAATAGTAGAAAAGATGATTACTCTCAACAATTTCTATTGAAGTTACTAACGTTTCAAATCTCATTAAATTTCTGAGTAATCCATATGCTTTCAAGGCTTAAATACATATTGACATGACGATAAATATGAGGAAAATAACCTTTATATGAATTATGTTTGTGTAGAAATCAATATGAATGTGGAAAAGGGTTTACAACTAATTGAATGATTTTGATGGCCTAATGAGGGAATTGAGAAGAACTAAAACATGACATATTTCTCAAACCTCCCTCACAATGTGAGCTCATATCGTGAGAGAAAAAGGTTGATTGGCTAGGACATGGGCCTTGTCACAGGGCAACTCAAGATAGGATCTAGGCAAGATATGACACTTCATTTGAACATGATTATGTGAACACTTTAAGAGTGAATCTATTTTCAAGCTCAATTACTATCCTCCATGTCCTGATATTCAAGACTTCAATGCCAAAAAATTGATTGGATTTGGAGAAAATACCGATCCACAAATCATATCGATATTAAGATCCAACAACACATCCGACCTTCAAATTTTACTCAAAAATGACCACGGAATTTCTGTACCACCTGATCATTTTGATTGTAGTTAAACTCAAAATAATTAATGTGATGAAATATCCCCTATCTTTCATGGATAATATATTAATCTTATCTTAGCATGCTAGCCGCTACTTCATTTCGTATTTAATATGCCTTACTTAAAATGTTGCAAAAGTATTAAGTTACTATGTTTATTTTGCACACATTTATTAATTCATTGATACTTATTATTGTATCAAAGCTGGTACAACTGTGCAGGCATGAGGAAAATGCATCAAAATGAATGTATTCCAGGGAAAGTAAGCGAAATTTGCAGTACTATTATTACCTGTCCTTTGTCGTTCTCGTCCTCGTCATCATTATAATCGTGACCTCAAAAATGCCTCTCAGAATCTTTGTCTACATAATCCACTTTCCTACCAGTTTAATGGATGAGGAGAGGAAAATGAACGGTCCTTTTATAACTTAGTATAGACCTCGACTTAATGACTATAGCAGTGCTATAATGTCATACGAAACTTAGAATGTACATTTTGATAAAGAAAGCACTTTTAAGAACTCAGGGAAGAATATATTTTAATAAAGTCAAGGAAGGTTCAGCTTCTTTGCTAGAATACAAAAATAATACAAAATTCTCTCGTAGTCAGATACTACAAGACATTTATAAAGTACTTGTTACTATTAGGCATTTGATTCGAAAATAAGATTAAGTTATTTCAAGAAAGCTCCATTACCTGCAAGTCATCAAGACTCTCACCATATTTTGGATTCAAATAAGTAAATTACTGAATAATAGACTATTTGCCATAACTTCAAGAACTTCCCGCCAACCTAGCTATAGAATTAATTTAAAAGGAAACTGTAACTCTGACTTTTTCAAACGTACTTCTGAAGCTGTTATATCATCATAAACCATTTACACACCACAATAACTGCATAAGTGCTTAACTATTTTACTGTTCTTTTTCGTCAGCGAGAACCGTAAAGGAACTGTAACTCTAACTTTTTCAAATGTACTTCTGAAGCTATTATATCATCATAAATCATTTACATACCACAATAATTGCACAAGTGCTTAACTATTTTACTGTTCTTTTTCATCGGCGAGAACCGTAAAACTTTAGAAATGCATATTGAGTTGCGATTGTCATGCCAGAACACTTATTATATAGGACATACTGAGTTGCCAATTTTGAACATGCTCTTTTGCGAATCATCTACTTTCAAGTTGTCCCTTACTTTGTTACATATTGAATAGGTTTGCTGAAGCCAACTCATTAAAAGTGAAGGGTACATGTGTCCCTACACTTGCAGGATTATGTCCTCGGAACACAAAAATCTAATGTAGTTGTTATGTTCTTGATTCTTTAAAATTCAGAAATTGGGTAAAGTATCATCTTTAGTGTGGTTTCTAAATCTGTAATGTTTAATTTCAAGAAATTAATAAACCAAAATCTTATGCTAGATGATCATCTAGTGAATCCTCATAAAGCACAGTTAGGTGATACAATATCAAAGGAGATAGTACATTAGTTAATTGCCTTATTCTCGCTCCCAGTCCAGATTACTATTACCTATGAAATTGGAAAGCCATAGGTGAAGAAATTAAATGCTACTCTTAGCTCTTTTTATGAGATACAAACACTTTAAACTGAAAACTCTGATTGATATCATGCTACTAAATAGATTATACAAACATTTACACTGGTGATCTGGAGTATATTAATGCATAAAAATAACACTTCAAGCATACCTCGCCCCAAGTATTTCTGAACAAATTCTGAGCCAATAAACATTATGAACGTCGTGGTGGTATGATGTACTACGGCCTTTGCAAGAACAGTTTTTGCTCTAGTACCTTTAGGCTTTAACCAAACCGAAAAACAAAAAAGTCAAAGTTCAAAGGAAAAATTAGTGGTCGCTAAGGCTTACGAACTCTAAGGATTGAAAGCAATGCTTAGCCAACAGAAGTTTCTTTTGTCTACATCCACTTCAAGGAACTGACAAAACTCAAGTGGTGACGCAAGGCCATTGACTCTTCCCCTCAAAGGTAAGTTTCATATGTTATCTCCCATCTTTTCTTTCTCTTTAGTACTTGTCTTATGCCTCTAGTATCAAAAGCTTTGTTACAACAACAATAGTTAGTATCTTATTTTCCCCAAGACATACTAACAAAAAACAATCATAGAATCCATGGATGAAGAAGTAAACCATTGAAAAAATAATTCAAATAAAGCCAATAATCTGGTTTAATAGAAAGTGCCAATAGATAAGAAATTAGAGGGATGAAATCAAATCATTAACCTTACCATCGAATAGCCAAAAGCTATTGAAGGGTAATGATGGAATCTTTTTCAAGCTTCAAAAGGATTGCCTAGACCCCCTCTAGAAAGTAAACCAGAACTAAAGAGTAAACTAAAGTGAATTTCAGTTATTTTCATACAGACAGACTAATACGACATAGTACATACATTCTAGAAAAGTAACATATTTTTGTTCACCAATTCAAAGGTCAAAGAAAAAAGCATAAAATGTTACCTCAAAGTAAAATTTGTGATCTTAACATCCCTTATATCTGGTAGCTGAATAAACCTATATCAGCAAAATGGTTGTTCAGTTCAACAACTTATACTACTTGATTTATGAGTGAAAGGTAGAAATGTAAATGTTAATTGGTTGTTCAATATTTAAACAACACCTTGACATGTACATTTTTTGATACACGGTTCTGTAGCAACCAGCTATATCTAAAATCAATCTAATTACAAATTAAAACATAACTGCAGCTTCAACAATAACAATCTAATCTAGCCTCTGTTTAAAATATTGATATTAAACATACAACTTTCACGTTCGGTTCAGAGAG
This sequence comes from Solanum gracilifrons, assembly GCA_029582605.1. Lineage (NCBI taxonomy): Eukaryota > Viridiplantae > Streptophyta > Magnoliopsida > Solanales > Solanaceae > Solanum > Solanum gracilifrons. The sequence continues at coordinate 7,885 of JAJOOH010006106.1, forward strand.
CACTTTTTTCGTTGAGAATTCCTCGTTCCCTTTCGTGTCCTGCATGTGGGGGAGTACACTGGCATCATCAATAGTCAACAGTTCCTTGGGTCTCAACACTTTCTTGATCGTCCCTCCGATGGTCAAGAGGGTGAGTGAGATTGCCTTATTAACAGGACAGTCGTTAGGTTACTACGGATCATGGTCCCTATTTGCGCTTTCCCACCATTATATGGTGTGGCTAGCTGCGAAATATGCATACCCAACGAGTACTACCCCTTTTGCGCATCAATGTGGTATTCCAACAACAGTAGCCACAAGCATCTGATGACCTTATAAAGAAGTCAGAACATTACATTTTCAATTGATACTTCCTCTAATCAAAACTTAAAATGGACACCAAACCTTATGCGATATTTGTAGAAGCTGTTAATCAACTTGGTGGAGCAAACAGTAAATGCGCACAAATATATTAATTGAAATAAGTAATAGGAGGGTATTTTTTCATGAATATAATTAAGTGCAACATTCTTATATTGCAGGAGACACTCCAAAATAAGTTTTAAAGCTTATGGGGATCCAAGGATTAACCTTGTACCACTTAAAGTGGGTAATGTTCTAGTAAAGAGAGTTCGGGCTAGAGTGTACGCAGACCTTACCCCTACCTCAGGGAGGTAAAGAGGTTGTTTCCAAATGACCCCACGACTCAAGAGCTAAAAAATAAAATTGAATGAAAAATTTCAAACTTATACTATTGTTATATATTAAATATTTCTTTTTAAGAACAGATTGAAAACGAAAAAGTATCAAACAATATGAATGGGTCGATGAACATATTGTAATTCCATGTTAGATGTGTTTAACCTTGTAGAGTTGAAAAGACGAAGTCGGTGACAAACTCTATTGGTAGTTTCCATTAACCTTTGGTAACTTGGATGAAACAACAATATCTCCTCCGATACCGAATAGCTAGTGCACAAATTTAACGTACGAATTATGAGTTCGGCAACTCCTTCTCCCCTCAACAACTTCATCACATCTTTCTCCTAATGTTTTTTTTTGAGAAGGTAACAGTCTACATCTTTCTCCTAATGTCAGCAACCATTTTCCCCACTAGACATCGAATATAAATGTGGTTGATCAATTGGAGCAGTTCAACCTGAAAATTCTCAAACTTTATTTCCTAGATTTTAGAAGGAAAGTTATTGTTTATCAAAGTATATAAATGGGATTTCTGTTCAACTATTTTAGCATAAAACTGGTCAACTTCAAAGTTTAATAATGCCCCTCCTACATATCCAGTTGCTAGACACCTAATTGGTATGATCATCCTCTCATTCTTCAATAGGCAGGGTCGCAGGGATAACACTATAGCTCAGAACAGAAGAAATAACTCATATAATAGTATTCTTAGGAGAAATCTGAATGCCTGGGGAGTTAGAAGATATGACAGAATATCTCAAAGTGCTATTCAATCGCCAGTGTCCAAGCCACCTTACACTAACCTCGAAAATGCTCCAGCACAAGTATTTCGTAACTCTACGCCACCTTACTAACCTCGACAATGCACCAACACAAGTATCTGGTTACTCTACCCACTAACCTTTAAGCAAATAGAAGAAGAAATACCTATAGTGTTTTCAACTTGAATTTGACATTCCAAAAGCACTATGTTATTCGATTTTTTGGGATAAATGAAAATAGCTTCTTGTGGTTTTGAAAAAGAACAATCGAAAGGAAATACTAACTTTTTATCAATGAACACATACATATACCCAAACAGAAAACAACAACTAAAACACAGTATTGAAACAAAAGAAGATGGATATACTTATTTCAGAGACTAAAGTTCAGTTCATACCATAATTAAAAATAGATACACTTATTTCATAGACTAAAGTTCAGTTCATACCACAATGAACTATATTCACATGACCTACAAAGGATGAGAGCAAGAAATAGAGAGAAATAACTCTACGTATGCAATATTACTCAATTTAACACAAACACAAAAGATGAAAAAAATCAAAAAGAAACTCACCAGAAATAATAGAACAGTTTGATGCGATGACGGAGAAAAATTGAAGTACAATCCGAGGTGAGGTACAAATGATTGCAGAAGAAACTCTAAATAGCAAAGAGCAAATATGTAACTGAATTTGATCATTCATCAAATAACACAAAATTCAAAATCTGTTGCCTTTGAATTTGAAGACACTATACCTGAATCTTTTTTTATAATATGACCCGTCAATGCAAAATTGAGATGGGGCTACAGTCTTGTGCATAGGGGACGAAGAAGAAGTGGATTCAACATAGAAATTTTGTCCATGCAATATACCCACAATCACATATGAACAAATTAAAGCAGCAACCATTGGAAGCAATATCAAAACAATCAACAAAATAGGACAAAGTTTAATTAAAACTCTTGGAAGAAGATGATGAGAAAGCAAAGAAAAACAATGAGAGCAAAAAAGCAAAGTGAAAGAGAAAAATGGAAGCTCGCCTGGAAGAAAAGAGATTGCAGGGGAGAATGAACTTTGAGCTGCTTAGGCATACGCGTCGTTTTGCTAGGATAAAGAAGCATATACACGTGTTAAACAAAAATACCCACAAAAGATAAAGTTATCAATAACCAATGAAATATGTACACATTTATAGTACCATTCACATAACTTAGTGTACAATACATAATTGTTGTGTTAGTCCTATTGTTGTTGGCTTATAAATAAGAGTAATATATAATCAACATTTTTTGCTAAAAGTCTATATATAATATGTAGTGCTAATAATTGTTTTCCCTTTTTATCCCTTATCTACTTGGAGGGTCTTTCCATTTGGACTAGGAGGCAAAGAGCCAAGGAGTAGATAGCTAGAGATAACAACAATGGCTCTTCACTACTGTTCTTCTTCTTCATCATTAATTCGCTTCTCCTTCACCTTAATCCTTCTCTTCTTCGGCTACCAAAACCCTAGTTCTCAGTTTCCCCATGGCTGCTTCATCCAAGCCCTCCTTTCAACCATTACCCCTTTCCAGGAACAATCGGACAACACAAATTTGTTGCCAAGACAAAGCTGCATGTACACCTCTTGGACAGCATTGGATGTTCGAAGAATCTGAAATCGATGGCCCTGTAAACTTCAAATTTCTCCCTTTTTATCTTTCTTATCTTGTTTTACTTGAGTTTTCTTTAGTTGAGCTGAAAATTCGTTAGTTCTGTTTTGTTTTTTTCCTGCTTTTGGGTACATTTTCATAGTTCGTCACATTAGAGCTACAAATCATCTAAATTTGAGAGCTACCAATCGCTACATATGATGAGATCTACCAATCGCCTAGATTGGAGAGCTAAGGATGAAGGAAAAATTCACATCAACTGTAAATCACCTAAATTTGCAACTCAAGCTCTATCAGATGCATAAATTTTATCTAAAAAGACCCATATTGGTGTGTCTAGCGTATGTCTTGTTACCCTTTCATCCTCTTTTTGTCCAAATAATTGCATGTGTTGCTTGTTTTGTTCTGAGGTACGTGTTGTGTAGATCTGATGCTTCTTCTAATTCTTGCACTTTTTTTAAAAAAAAAATTATGTTTGTATTAAATGAAATGATTTCATGGCATATCCAATCTTTAAAAAATTAGTTATAATTCTTTTGGACTCAATTTGTATTTTATAGTGCAAGAAAATAATATAAGAATCTTTTTTTTTTTTTTTTTTGTAAAAATAGTCCAAATAAAAAAATGTGTTGCTAAAATAATTCACCTCAAAAAATATAGAGGTATACTCACGCCATTATTCAGTTTTTTTCTTTCACGAAATGTTGCCCACGTTCCCACTTCATGTAAAAAATTCCAAATACAGTCACCTACAATTCATCTACCACTCTTGAATTCTGAGTTCCACAATCCTTTCAGCTAAACAATATGTATTTTTTATCATGTTTATTTTCCTATTTTGTATGATTTGATTAGTTGTAATTCTTCTGACATGTTTTATTTGCTTGGTTGATAAATAGTGTTTATATAGTATATGGTTGATGAGTTATCGCTAAACTAAATAAGATCGAATACACTTATGTATTTGAATTCCATTGATAAGAGGATTTGCCTAATTAAGATAGTTGTGAGGTTGGTTAAGGAGTCCTCCAAGTTTGGATCTGCTAGAGAAGAAATTTAAAATTACAGAAGACATAAAAGAACATAATACTTCTCATTACCTTCATATGTTGAGTTACATGTTTTACAAAGTTTTGATTAAACTAACCTACTAAAAAGGAAACAAAAGAAGCTTGAGTCGAAACATTTGTCCTTCTAGCTTGATTATAAATTGCACCCTTTTAACTATTCAAAGATTTTATAATTGAAATGGTAAAAAATTAGTTGCACCTTCATATGCTTTCTTTTACTATTTTAACTTAAGAGTTTTTAAGTTGACTGAGTAAAATATTTCAGTTTCCATTATTTAGGAATGATATCGGATTAGCTATTTATTTGAATAGGACTTTGTTGGAGTTATTTTAGGATAGAGGGTTATTATTTAGTTAATATATACAACCTACATACTTTCTGTAAAAAAAAAAAGAGTTCCAGTTTAACGTTCAAAACAAATAACATTCTTTTCTGTTTCATTTTCTGTCATACTGCAAATTTCTTCTTTTCAATTCTTTGTGTGCTTTTATTTCACTATTTGCCCTTCTCACATTATCAAAAAAAAAGTTTATAAGTTCAAATCACCAATGGATGTACAAAAGATTAACCAAAGGTCTGTGTTATTGAGTTTGCTATGAGTCATCCAAAAGAGAGGGATGGTGAGAGACTAAGGTGCCTATGTAACCGAAAGAAACGTCAGAATAGAAACTTTGAAATTGTTCATACTGTTCATGGGCATTTATTAAAAGAAGATTTTATACCGGGATATCATGTATGGTATTTTCATGGAGAAAGTGAAGTTGCGAAAAATGTAGATCAAGATGAAAGAATGAACAACTGGGAACATACTATGAATAACCTACCGGTTGATGTTAGTGGATTTTATGATCCTGGACCTAGTACGTCTTATCATAGAATGGTTCATGAGGTTGATGGTCCCGCATTTGTTCCAGATGATATGGAAGAATTACCTAGTCCTGATGCTAAGCATTTTTATGATATGATGTATTCTGCAAATCAAGAAGTGTGGCCTGGTTGCGAAACACACTCAAAATTAGCAGTTGTTGCTCGTTTGTTGCTTATCAAGGTTGAACATCACCTCTCTAAAAGATGTTTTGATGACATTTGTCAATGTGTGAATGAGATGATTCCACCTGATAATGTGATGCCAAAATATTTCTATGAAACTAAGAAGTTAATGAGGGGAATGATCATGCCAGTTGAGAAATTTCATACTTGTGTCAATGCTTGCATGATTTACTGGGGAGAGGATAGTAAACTAGTAAATTGCAAGTTTTGTAGTCATCCCAGGTATAAGCCAACAAGTCAGAGATTTATTCCGAAGAAAATTCTTATACCATTCAAACAATGTATTACTTTCCTCTTACTCGACGGCTTCATCAAATGTATGCTTCCAAAGCAACTGATTCACACATGTGATGGCACGTTGAACATGAAGTTGAGGAAGGTGTAATGCGTCACTTTTCAGATGCACCTGCATGGAAGCACTTTGATAAGATGTATCCATCTTTTTCAAACGAAAGTCGTAATGTTAGATTAGGACTATCCACTGATGGGTTTCAGCCATTTGGGCTAACAGGAAAGCAATATTCATGTTAGCCAATAATTGTGACACCATACAACTTGCCTCTTTGGATGTGTATGAAAGATCCATATTTTTTTTTATCTGTTATAGTTCCTGACCAAAGAATCCTATGCAGCAATTAGATGTTGCCTTGCAGCCTTTGATTGCTTAGTTGAAGAACCTATGGAATATAAGTGTCAACACATATGATATCTCTAAGAAGAAATTTTTTAGAATGCAAGCTGCTTCGATGTGGACAATCAATGACTTTCCTGCACATTCGATGTAGTCTGGATGGAGTACTGTGGGCAAGCTAGCATGTCCATATTGTATGGAGAATTCTAATGGTTTTACTTTGATAAAAGGTGGTAAGCTTGTTTGACAACCACTGTAAGTTTCTGCCGCTGAATCATCCATACAGAAAGGATAAGAACTCATTTAGAAAGAACATAGTAGTAACCACACAACTTACCCCATTACAATCAGGTGAAGATGTATTAAAAGAGATAGAAGAACTAGGACTTAAAATGGTAACAGAACTTGGGGCAGATATTATTAATCATTAGATTAGTCAGTTTTCTGGTTGGAAGAAGAGAAGCATATTCGGGGATTTGCCATATTGGAGTAGCAAACCCATTCAGCATAATCTAGATGTAATGCACATTCAGAAGAGCTTCTTTGAGAATGTGTTTAGCATAGTGCTGGAAGTAGATGGTAAAACAAAAGATAATCCCAATTCAAGAGAAGATTTGAAATAGTTCTATCGACGCCCTGAATTACATGTTGTTGATGGAAAGTACCAAAAAGCTATATACACACTAAAAGAAGAGTAAAAAAAAATTGTTGTGTGAATGGGTGAAAAATCTAAAATCTCCTGATGGATATGTCTTGAATATGGGAAGGTGTGTGGACATGAAAAAAGACAAGTTATTCGGTATGAAAACTCGCGATTGTCATGTATTTATGCAAAGATTGGTACATGTTGCATTCCGTGAGCTATTATCGAAAAAAGTGTGGGAAGCACTTACTGAGATGAGCCTTTTCTTTAGGGATGTCCCTTCTATAGTAATTCGTGAAGAGGATATGGTAAGACTACAACAAGAAACACCTAAAATACTTTGTAAATTAGAGCATGTATTCCCTCCTAGCTTCTTTGATTCAATGGAGCATCTCCCTGTGCATCTAGCTTACGAAGCAATGATAGACGGTCCGGTACAATATCGATGGATGTATGCATTTGAGAGGTAAGACTTCATTTATATATCAAAGTACTTCTTTTTTTTCAAGTAAACTGATTTTATTAATGACCAAGTGACAATACAAAGCTTTGGGAGGAGCCAACCAGAAACCTTCCCTTCTCAGACAACGCCTAAATAACTTTACAATCCTTATGACAATCCTAATTAGTATCTCTAATATAAAGTCATAACTCTAGTGAAAGAGAACTTGAAAGCTCAAATAACCTCTTGTTTCTTCTTAAATAGATAAATAGGCTAGTCTTCACAACATGAAATATTATGCCATACAAGATTTTTATAAGGAACTTCTTTTGCAAAACCTCTTAAAATTTATAAGTATATGATATTTTATACTCCCCCCTTATGATCTATTTTTATATATAAATTGATGATCTGCCAGAGTTTTCACATATGGAACATCTTTCTTATCATCCAAGAAGCATATCGGACAACTCTACGTGATCTGGTAGTCTCCTGTATTTTATATAGCATGTATGGACCCAATTAATCCATCGCTTTTCCTTGTTATGACTCAATAACAACAAGAGTTTGCATGTTGCAGCTTGATTTCAAGTCTTTAAATTAATATCCAAGCCTTTTGAACCTTTAGGAAGAGTCAGCTTGTCCCACACTACAAGTGTCCTTTTAGTAATATTGATTTGACCTGTTCACAAATAGTTCCTACAAGCAGTTTTGATGAGTTTAATAACCTTGTGGAAGCAAAAAAATATGTGACAGTTATGCTTGGATACAAAAAATTACTGCTCAAATTAGCTGAAGCCTCCAAACATATGATAATTCTCTAGTCATCCAGTTAGTGATCTTTGATATAATTTTATCTACGAAAGATTTGCATTGCAAAATTGTCATCCTTTTAGTAGAAAAAGGAACTCCTAAGTATTTAAATGGTAAAGTCACCTATTTCGCAGTACAGCACATTCAATATGCAATTTCTTTCATCTGTCCCTAACAACCAAAATAGACTTGTCTATTTAAGTACTTGTTTTCGTTATTATGAGTGACTAATGCCTTGAGCTTTTGTGCTATTTTCAGAAATCTCCAAAAATATAAATATAATGTTCTAAATAAGGCACATGTCGAAGGATTCATATGCAATGCACATATAGTTGAGGAAGCTGCATCATTTTATTCAAACTACTTCGAGTCTCATGTTTACACAACGCATATAAAAGTGCCACAGAATGACGATGGTGGTACGGATGAATAAGATGGATTCTATGATAATCTTTCTATATTCACCTATCCATGTCGAGGATTTGGGGAACTAAATCAGAAATATCTTACTGAAGAAGAACTTAAAGCAGCTCATATTTATATTTTACTAAATTGTAGAGAAGTGCAACCATATGTGGAGTAATATTTCAAACTTTTGTTTTCATTTATACAATAAAATTATCAAAAAAAACTTAAATATCCTTTTTCTTATATGTGATCCAAAGGAATTTTATTGACTCTCTTCATCAAATTTTTCTACAAATTACGGAGTAGGAAGCAATGGCGGATCTACATTCAAACTTATGGGTGCTTGAGCACCCATTACATTTTGGAGGCATCACAATTATTTATATAGGAAATATAGTAATATGTACAAATATGTATATTGAGCACCCAGTTTTAATAGCAATTTCAAACTATAAATAGTTAAGCACCCATAACCAAAAAATTTTGAATCCGCCACTGGTAGGAAGTAGACAAGTAACTTGATGAAGAATTTGCATCATGGTTCACAAGATATGTGAGCATTTGTACAATATCTTTCCATCTGTACTTACTTCACTTATAAGAAACTCTAAACACTTTTAATTTAATAGGCCCGATTCCACATAGATTATCAGTTCATCAAGGCGCTTGCAGAAGGTCTATGTCATTGAAGCCATACATTGGTTATAATGTCAACGACTTTAAATTTCACAGTAAAGGATGCAGTTTGTCTAGAGCATATAATAACAGTGGAGTTTGCATAAAATGAACCAATTATAGTGCAGATGAGAATGACTATTATGGTGTGCTTAATGAAATACTTGAATTGGAGTACAAGGGCAGTACACGAATCAAAAGAACTATTTTATTGAAATGTGAATGGTTGGACCCCACACCAAATGTAGGAATGAAGATTCACCCACAATATAAACTTGTGGATATCAATCACAGAAGAAAACTGAGGAAGTATCAACCATTTGTTTTGGCAATGCAAGAGGCGCAAGTGTATTGTGCTACTTATCCTAGCTTACGACGTGATAAAAGTGATTAGTGGGCTGTCTACAAAACAAAAGCTTGGGGTATTGTGGATATGCCTCCATCATCTTTAAATTCCCCTCTAGTAGATGTTGTAGAGCCATTCCAATGTGACGAAGATGGTTTAAGATTTGATGTGGTGTCTGATACTGAAATTATTGTCCAGAATGATCCAAATGGCAAATTCATAAACTTAAGAGATGAGGATGATAATTTAGATGATGAGACAGAGTTTCATGTTGAATAAGAATCAGAATCAGATGATGTACTATGAAAGTGGCAGTGAATAGAGTCAAAGTGCTCCAATCTCTTCAAATATAGGAGTTAGAGTTGCTGAAACGTAGTATATAAGTTGATTTTATATTTCGTCTCTTTTACCAGTATACTTATTTTGTTTTAACAGTTCTCCAGGTTGTTTTGTTTGAAAAGCTATTCCTCAGTCTCATTCTAGATATCTGTTTGGAAGAGTGATGAGAATATTTTATTCCTAGAAGTTTTTATATATTTATCTACTAACTAGATTAATACCTTTTTTCTTAAAATTTCAGAGGGATCTTATTCTTGAAGTGATATATCAACTAATTACCTATTCTTGTTGTAATTAGATTAAATCATGATTCAAAAATTATGTTATTATTTAATCCCCATTTAACTTTGAAATTGTAGATATGGCACCTAGAGGGGGTGGACATATTAGATATTTGGGAAAAAGGACAGCAAATCTAGTGGCATCTCCTCTAATGTCGAGTTTCTCACCTGATCAAGCACCATCATTGCTTGAACTGATGACACCAATTACGCCAGATTCAGTAGCAGTCAGCATTTTGGGACCATCTTCATCTGTGGGGATCGAAATACCAAGGAATGACATTGTATCAACAACTTTGTCAAATACAACTGATGGTACCCGCAACGCAATTCAAATCGTCATTGGACGGTAAGTGTACAACATTGTTTCATTTACATTGTTTTGCTTCGAGCAAGAAAATAAGCTATGTTGATTTTCTTCCATACTTTTTAATAAATATTTAGAAGTTTTGTTGATTTTCTTAAATTGTATTAATGGAGAATGAGTTGCAAAATTGAGGTGTTTTTAAATCAATAAAAAAAATCATTCTTGAAGAAAGTAGGTTGTTCACTGATGTCTACCCTTCTCTTATATAAGAAGCAATAGTTGAATGTGACAACATCATATGGTAAGGAATCCAATTTATAGAATGGGGCAACAAAATTCCCCATGTGCAGTTTCCCAAAACTTTTTCTCTTGACCTACATGTTCAGATTGTGTGGCAAAATTATTGTTTACTTTGCTTTTATTGGTGATCAACTTTTAAGCTCTTGCCTTGAGTTAGGACCTCTCAATTTATACAGATGTAGTGTTGTTTGATGAAAAAAATATAATATCTATATACTTGGTAAAGTTTGTTCAAGAAGATAAATAATAAAATGTCCAACCAAATTACTGTCAACTTCAATAAGTGGGGAGTACTTTATTTTCATAGTTTAATTTTCCTTGATATATCCCAACAATTCCAAATACTATCATTTAACTTGCATTATTTTATTGACTTATAATTTGTCAATTCATGAATTGCTTTCAGCTAATATGTTTCTTCTTTCCACACTGGATCCTATCTTACTAAGGGACTAAAAATAGGTAGGAATTTGTGAAATCCTCTATAATTTTCTTCACTCACTAAATTATGTGTTTGCATTTTAGGTACTGATGAGTCCACAAATTGGACTCATTTAGGACTATATTTTGATAGAATTAGTGTCCTCAAATGCATATTTTGTCTCAATATCTTACGAAAATCCTTAAGTTTCAGGTATTTGGAGTTTGAGACAAAGCATGGACACTATATGGCAAGAAGGAACAAGGTGGAAGAAAAGAAAGAAGAAATCAAGGCATGAAGATCGCCGAGCCCAGTTGGCGAGTCGCAGATCGGCCTGGCGATCGCCTTTTGTTCCAATGTGCTGAGCCCTAAAGGAAAAGGTCAAGTTGGCGATGAAATGGAGCAGTCGGCGCGTCGTCGAGTAGTTCTGTGAAGCAGTACCATATTGCCCAAAGACTCAAAATGCGACGCGACTGAAGGCTAAAGCAGGAAGGCGACGTAATCGACCAAAAGGTGGATCACCGAGGTATCGGCGATCCCGACTAACTGCACCGAATGGTCCTCCGCAACAAAAATTTTCAAACTTTATAAATACTTGTTTTAAATTTCTAGCTTGGGGATGAGATATCACTTCTATTATTTTTGAACTTTTTACAGTTTGGAGAGAGTTCTAAGTTTTAGAGGGTTTTGGAGACTTTGTTCTAAGACCTTGAAGATTCAAAGGGTTTCAACTCCAAGAAATTGGACTTGGGTCTCGAAGATTCTTCATTCTTGACGTGTTTTAAGACTTAAATCTTCATACCAAGTTGATGGAAACTGATATTGGTATAAGTTTTTATCTCTTTTACATGTCTAGCTAAAACCCCAATTTTTGGGGTGTGATTTTGTGAATATGGGTTAAATTATCTGTTGGGGCTTGCTTGTTGATGGTTTATTTGTTGTTTAAATGTGATTTTGTTTAGTAGTTGTGTATGAACTTAATGGGATTGTATTTTCAAATACGATTTCATCTTAGTGTTTTTGGCTTGCTCGAGATAGAGGTCGTAAAATTAAGACTACTAAATTGATAGCCGGTGGTATTGGATCGACATGGGTTCAGCTAGAAAGAGTGAATCCTAGTCCTTCTCCCACACATTCAGCTCGAGAGAGTGAATGGGCTAAGGCGGAGGCTATGCTTAATGCGGCAACTCGGTGTTCGAGATAAACCATGTTGATTCGGGGTAAGTTGCTCAAGAGAGAATTTACCCCCACTATAGTCTAGCCTAGTCACAATGTTCAACAATTTACTATCAAAATCATGTAACCAATAGTCTAGTTTAACTCGTATTCCTATCATATCCCAAGAATACCGTCTCCCTATCTCATTTTCTTTATATATTTGCTCTGTTTAGTTGTTAATTAATAGGAACCCCCATTGATAATTGACTCTTGCGTCACCCCTTAGATTTAGTATGTTTATATTCGATAATGTTTATAGCTATGACTAATTAGAACTTGTTTTTGTTTTTCTATTAATTCTCAAAACCACTTCCTATGGGGACGATCCCAACCATTGGTTGGGTTATATCACTACATGCAATCGTTTTGGCACTTGAACCGAAAGAGTGTCAGTTGATTACGTCGAACATCAAAATGGCGCCACTGCCAGGAAGTGGTGTTATTTGAGAATTTATAGTTAAGTAGGATTTTTGTTCTTCTTAGTCGTAGTTTACTTACTTAATTTTTAGTTTTGTCTTTTGCTTATTTGAGCTTTGAACCAGAGGAGGTGAGTATGTCAAGCAGTACTCTTGAGCAAATGGAGTTTCCTCCATTAGAAGTAATGATGTTCAGGGATCGTATTCTAAACTTCAAACAATTGGAAGGTGAATGGATTCATGAGGCATGGGCAAGGTTTAAATCCCTTCTGATTCGATGCCCCACTCATGAAATTCTCGATATAGTCCTCCTAGACTGCTTCTACAGAAGTCTTGGTCCCGAAAACAAAGCATTGGCTGACCAACTCATTCTGAGTGGTATTACATATCAGCCCTATGCGATAACAACCCACTTGTTTGATCACATGGCTGAAGAAAACCAAGAAGTAGAGAACGACTTCATGATGGCCGCATTGATGACTCAGATGGATGAGTTGGCCAAAAAGATAGTGGAGATTAAAGTCCAATGCAAAAGAAAGGACAAATATGTTCCCCCACATGAGCGAAGAAAGCCCAAGGACAATGAGGGTAAATGGGTTGAGGGAATGCTCTCAATCATTCTCAACAAGGTAAATGAGCATGATAGGGTGCTTGAAGAAGTGAAGGAGAACATCAAATTGATGAATCAGATGATTGGTTCTCATTCCAGATCCATTCAGTTGCTCGAGAACCTTACGGGTCATGTGATACCTTAACTCCATCCGGCACAAAGCAGGGGGTTGTCAAGTGATGTTTTTCCTAACCCCAAAAGTGAAGTTTAGGTGTCAACCCGCGTCGTGCCACGACGTTAACTACGGTGGTGTTTGGGAGGCAACCCAAAACCCTTAAATGCTTTAATTTTGTTTAGAAATAATGGTGTGTTGATGTTGTAGGTTTGAGTATGGAAAGTGTTGATAGGTGTTGGTTGGCGAGAAAATGTTCCATTCGGCGCATCACCAATTAGGTCGGTGATCCCGATAAAGATCGTCGTTTGGCCCCTCACTTTGACTGGAGGTCCTGTAAAACTCGGTAAAGTAATATATAGCTCGACGTGTCGCCAAGTGGATCGACGGTTGTGACTAACGTCACCGAATGGACGCGAGCTGGATGGGTATTAATAGCCAAAGGTTTTAAAGTTTCAAAGTCTTCACTTTTCCCCAATTTCAAACTTTGCAAATTCGCCCCTAGTAAGTATTTTCAATACTTTTGCATTCCAAGTATTTTGGTCGTCAATTTGTGCTTGGAGTTGGATTACATTGCCACCTAGCACTTCAAATATCAATTTAATCGGCAAATAAGACATGACTAGACCCAAAGTCTCAGGTAGAAACATGCCACCCCGCAATAAGGCAAAAGGGATTAAAATCAACGAAGGCATATATGACACTCAGGCTATAAAACTTTCCACAACTGGTGGAAAGGGAAAAAGAAAAGGAAAGGCACCTGCTTCTTTAGAAGTTAGCTCTGACAGCGAAGGCATATATGACACTTACCTCACTGCTTCGGAGAGTGAGGGTGAACAACAGGAAAACCAAAATGCAACCTCTGGTGTTGATGAGCTGATAATAGCACAGAGGACTGAACTGCGATCTAAGAAGCTGAATGATCCATCTAGGACAGGAATCCTCCACCTATCACTCCTACTCCCCCAGTCCCAAAGCAAGCAATAGTGCTTGCACCCCCAATACAGGGCCCTCCTCCAAAGTCAATAAACAGATTAAAGGCGGAGGGATTAAGGACAATTCTTGAGGAGAAGCGTCTCTCCACGTATGTAGTGATTGATAGATACCCTGAGATTATGAGATGTCTGAAATCTCATAACTTCTAAATTTTCACAAAGCCTCGTGGCCCGTATATTCCAAGATGGGTCAGAGAGTTCTACAGAGAGTACAGTGCATTGATACCACGAGGGAAGAAACCGGCTGCCAAGAATCAACTAGTTGACTATGTAGTTGTAAGCGGAAAGAAGGTGGAATGTGACTCTCGTGCTATAAATGTCGTTCTGGGATGCTCCGAGACACTTGAGGACAACAGTCAGATTATGATCAGAAAGACGTCACTGGAGCATATGAAAGAATGGTTGGCCCCATTAATATCAGATGGAATCCCTAAGTAGCTTGAGGCTAGGGCAGTTATCGAGAAGAAGGACCTAAATTTGGCAGCGAGGTATTGGTTTGGCTTCATCAGCAGCACGGTCATGCCTTCACAAAATTAATCTATCCTTTGCCACGCAAAAGCAGCCTGCTTAGGTTGCCTCATCAAGGGAACAAAGTTGAACCTGGGATGGATCATTGTTTCTGAGATGCTCATGCGTGCAAGCCAGTGCCAGACCTCACTTCCTTTCCCTGTATTAATCACCGAGTTGTGCAGACAAGCTCGAGTTCCTAGAGATGTCAGGAAAGATGTGGAAGTGATTCCCACATCCTCTATCGATATCCAGAGGATCGAGGCAGAGTATTTAAAGGACCAAGCTGAACAGAAGAAGAAGGCAGCCCCGATGGATTCTTCCCCGAGTGTAGGCACAGACTTATCACCTGCAGAGGCTTTTTTTCCTACTCAGTCCCCTGGGCCTTCAGGTACTCTTTGTGTTGTATCTTCTGATGCTCCTAGTTGTTCTGTAGTTGCATTGCCTCCTAGACCTGTTGCTGCTGCTGTCTCTCGGACTCCTATCACACAACCATCGTTACTTCGAATGGGACAGCTTGCCTACTCTATGGATTGTCGGGCAACCAGGCTCGAGACGTCCATGCCTGATATGATTCAGGCTACTTTGACTATTATTGTAACACCATTGAGCGCCTACATTAATTACTTTGCGGCAATAATAGCAGTGTGTGAGCGTGGCCAAGGAGCCACCGATGAGGTGACGACGATAAAAACTGCCATTGCTGAGCTGAGAAAAGATGTGGATCAGTTGAAGGCCACCGATATGTCCATGGTCTTTAGAACTGTGGAGATCCTAGATGTGCCAGAAATGCCTCTGGCTATCACCAGAAATGAGGATAGAGTTGAGCAGATAGCTGAGCCTGAATCAGAGGCAGAGACAGCCAAGGAAATGCTCGAGGAAACTGTGAATGCTGCACATAAGGACCTGACAGAGACTGAGGCAATTATAATAGATACGGCGGTACATGCTTCCATGGCAAACACACATTTTGTTATCTCTAGTGGAGCTTGTCCTTCTGGTGTGACCCAGAGTACTGAGACCCGAGGCCAAACTGATAACCCAGGCACTAATACCCAGACAGATGGAGTGACTGTTTAGACAGGATCCCCTCTTTACCTCCCTCTCTGTCTTTCTTTATTTTAAATTTTGGATATTATGTTAGTTGCATTTGAGGACAAATGTTTTAAATTGTGGTGGGGGTGTGGCCTGCCTTTATGTCTTATATTTTCATTGGGTTGCAAATCATAATATTGTGTTTTATACTGCTTTTTGTGGATTTTTGAGCTTGTGGCTCCTTTTATTTTAAAATTGTAAATGATTTTGACCTTTCTTTCTGAAAAATTTTAGATTTTCGCTACCTCGTGTGTAATGTGGCTGTTCTTTAGCAAATTTGAGTCTCGGTTTTTTATCAATATCAATGACTCAAATAATGCTCATAATTGAACGAACATGAATGTGCGGCTACGATGAGACCAAGTGAAGTTACATAGTCAATATGTGAACTTTTTGCATCTCATTGTGACTAGCCAATTATCGAATTGATTATCTTGTGATGAACGTTGCACAATAGCAAAAGTGTGGAGTCCTATTTAACTCTGGTGTCAATGCATTGTGTGATGAGCTTACTGTGAACCATGCATGACAACACCTAGAATTTTCCCCATTGGTCCAGTCGACTAAGTAAGGCTATCTCTTGACATGATCTTAGGCAACTTCGAAGAGTGTGATCCAATTTGACATATACCTCTTTTGTGGCCTATCTTGTGAGTGTGTGAACCTATTTTGAACACCCCTTGAGCCTGACCTTTCTTTGGAAGAAACTTGATGAAAACATGACCTCTCTTAATCCACTACCTATAATCCTCTTGATTTGTGATTGATTGAATAGTCAACTTAGGCCAAAAGCCTAAGTTGGGGGTGTGGTAAAAAGAAAAGGGCAAGTCAAGAAGTGCTAGAAAAGTCCCCTTTACCCATGGTGTTGAGAAAAATGGAATTCCTCCATACAAATAAAAAAGAGAAGAGAAGAGAAGAATGAAAAAGAAAAAGAAAAAGCTGTGAAATAAAGTTATGAGAAATGTCAAAAGAAATGGGGTTCCGAACAATCCATGGAAGTGAATAATGGGATAACTTACAAACACTAAAGAAAATGATGAAAGAAGAGGAAAGAGAGTGTTGAAAGCACCACATTTCACGAGGATGAAAGTCACTAAGCCTAAATGACCATACATTTACATTCAGCCCCATTACAAGCCCTGAAAAGACCTTTTTTATATCTTGAGTGAGCCAAAACAGTTGTTGATTGGAAAACGCGAGCAAACCTATGGGTGAAAGCTTGCATTGTGTTTCTTTATGAGAGTGAGCATTGCATTTGATTCTGAAAATTTAAATAATTAAACCATTGTGTGTGAATATGGATTCATTCTTGGTGTGAGGGCATTTGAATACCTTTGTTGAGCTCGAACTTGCATTTGAAGAATTATAGTGAGCTTGAGAATCTTTGATAATGGTGTGTCACAACTTGAGTCTTTGAGTATACAATTGATCCTTGCATGAGTAAGTTGAGTCTTGTTGTGTACATTCATGATTGAGTCTTGTCTAGCTCTGTTTGAGACATCCTTTTTGAACTGCTTAACTTGAGTTTTACTTGAGGAAAACCAAAGTTTAAGTTGGGGGTGTTGATGAGTCCACAAATTTGACTCATTTAGGGCTATATTTTGATAGAATTAGTGTCCTCAAATGCATATTTTGTCTCAATATCTGACAAAAATCCTTAAGTTTCAAGTATTTGGAGTTTGAGGCAAAGCATGGACACTATTTGGCAAGAAGGAACAAGGCGGAAGAAAAGAACAAAGAAATAAAGGCCTGAAGATCACCGAGCCCAGTTTTCCAGTCGCCGATCGGCCTGGAGATCGCCTTTTGTTCCAGTGTGCTGAGCCTGAAGGAAAAGGTCAAGTTGGCGATTAAATGGAGTAGTCGGCGCATCGCCGAGCAGTTCTGCAAAGCAGTACCATATCGCCCAAGGACTGAAAATGCGAAGCGGCTGAAGGCTAAAGCAGGAAGGCGATGTAATCGACCAAAAGGCAGATCGTCGAGTGTATCAGAGATCCCGATTAACTGCGTCGAATAGTCCTCCGTATCACAATTTTTCAAACACTATAAATACTTGTTTTAAATTTCTAGCTTGGGGAGGAGATATCACTTCTATTATTTTTGAACTTTTTACAGTTCGGAGAGAGTTCCAAGTTTTAGAAGGTTTTGGAGACTTTGTTCTAAGACCTTGAAGATTCAAAAGGTTTCAAATCCAAGAAATTGGACTTGGGTCTCGAAGATTCTTCATTCTTGACGTGTTTTATGACTTAAATCTTCATACCCAGTTGATGGAAACTGATATTGGTATAAATTTTTATCTCTTTTACATGTCTAGCTAAAACCTCAATTCTTGGGGTGTGATTTTGTGAATATGGGTTAAATTATCTATTGGGTCTTGCTTGTTGATGGTTTATTTGTTGTTTAAATGTGATTTTGTTTAGTAGTTGTATATGAACGTAATGGGATTGTAGTTCCAAATACGATTTTATCTTAGTGTTTTTGGCTTGCTCGAGAGAGAGGTCGTAAAATTAAGACTACTAAATTGATAGCCGGTGGTATTGGGTCGACATGGGAGAGTGAATCATAGTCCTTCTCCCACACATTTAGCTCGAGAGAGTGAAAGGGCTAAGGTGGAAGCTGTGCTTAATGCGGTAACTCGGTGTTCGAGAGAAGCCGAGTTGATCCGGGGTAAGTTGCCCGAGAGAGAATTTACCCCCACTATAGTCTAGCCTAGTCACAAATGTTCAGTAGTTTACTATCTAAATCATGTACCCGATAGTCTAATTTGACTCGTATTCCTATCACATCCCAAGAATCCCATCTCCCTATCTCATTTTCTTTATATTTTTGCTCTTTTTAGTTGTTAATTAATACAAACTCCCATTGATAATTGACGCTTGTGTCACTCCTTAGATTTAGTATGTTTGTATTCGATAATGTTTTTAGCTATGACTAATTAGAACTTGATTTTATTTTTCTATTAATTCTCAAAACCACTCCCTGTGGGAACGATCCCAACCCTTGGCTGGGTTATATCACTACGCGCGATCGTTTGGCACTTGAACCGCAATAGTGTCAGTTGATTACGTCGAACATCAGGTACTCATCTGATAAATTAAAGAACATGTTTCTTGTTATTTGCAGGAAATGCTTATTTCATAATTGAGAACATGAACTGCAGAACATGTTGATTTTTAAGTGACATTTCAGTTCATGTTTTGGTTGTATTAGTCGTAGATACTTCTTGTATAATGAAATAACACTTCTATGTTTTGGAATTACATACTTGAGCCTATTTTACTAATCGATAATTATCTTCTATTCTAATCCCACCCTGTAGTGGATTTTCATGGTAGACATCAACTACATGGTGCATATTTTAGAATCTTTTTTTATATTAGTGTGTATGGTATGACATTTCTTTTAGATCAACATTCCTCATTCCGAGAAGTTTTTCCAATCTTTGTAGTATATCATTAGATTTCATAATAGAATTTTTTTACTTTTTCCAGATTAAGCTTAGATCTGAATCTATGTATTGAACCCAAGCTAAGTATCGGCTCCTCCCAGCTAGTAATTTCAAGATATGATAATGACAGGATTTATAATTTATATCTAATCCTTAACTCTTTGATAATACTTTCATAAGTTTCATATTTTTGTTCCTTACATCCTCTACCTCTTTAAGATCTTACATTGTCGCTAAAGACACTGATAATACACTCTAGACACTACTTGATGTACATAAATAAAATTAAGTATTGAAATAATTATTTGTTATATTTATACAAGTTTGGAGCCAAGTAACAATGTATCTCGGCGATCACAAAAATCTTTATGGAAAAATTGGATTGTGAAGGACATGATTGGAAGTCAGTTACTCAAGAGATTAAGGACTTCTACTGGGAGGAGTTTAAGGTAAAACTTACTATTTGTTTTTTTTTAACTATTGATTTTACTACGAAAGAAAAACTGTACAGCTCAAGCAAGAACAAAACAAAAGCATAGCTGATGAAATAGAACCAGTAAAACTAGCTTAAAGATAAACTTAGTTTGCTTCATCTACTACATCTAGAAAAAGATAAAATATTTAGGGATACAAGTTCATAGTTTCTAACAATGCAATCAATTTCCTATTGTTATTACTCTTTCGAAACACCTCTTGGATAACTTGTCTAACTAAACTTCAGGTCGTCTTTGTGTGCCTTCGAAAACATGTTGATTCCTTTCCATTCAAATATGGTATACACTACCAGACAAGACAATTTTATATTTATCTGCTTTGGGACTCTTTCCTTTCATTAAATTACTTACCCCTTCTACTTCATCCCTCCTTCCTATAGGCGCTCTTGTTATGCCCTACCACTGTAGAAACTTAGTTTATACATTGTGTGAGGACTACATTGAAAAAACAAGTGCTCTATCATTTCATCTGCATCTCCACACATTGGACAACTCATATGATCAACAATGCCCTATCCAAGAAACCTATCTATGGTGTGTAATCATCCCAGTATATTCAAGTACAGAATGAAGGTCCATTTAGGTGGACCACTGATATTGCAACTTAACCTCCTTCATGAAACTTTTTGATAATTTCCTCTAAGCTTCACATATAATTTCCTAACAGAGAACTTTGCCTTACTTCCCAGTTCAATCATGTTCAATCGAGCTTCTTCAATATACTTCCTTCCTTTCCAAGATTTTTTCAACACCCGTGATACTTTTTTTGGTACATCTTTCGATACCCGATTGTGTCTCCTTCTAATATGATATTCATGCGCTCATTATACCCATAAATTCCATTTTACTATCATTTTATTAATGTATTATATTCATTTAGAATTTCTGTTTTATCAATTTATGTGTTATTTTTTTCTATATTCTTAAATAGAAGAGATTCCATTGGAATAGTACAATTGAAGGTTCCATAAAGGATCATTATATGAAAAAATGTTCAATACATTACAGGGGTATGTTATGTGAAGCAAGATACTCTGAGGAGATACGAAAAAATATCCCAAAATCTAATTTGGAGAGATGGAAGCCTCACTATGATACTGAGAATTTTAAGGCTAAATCTGCACAATGTTCAAAAAATTGACTAAGTGAGAAATGTGGTGAAGGATCTGGTCCCACTCGCCATACTGGAGGCTCCCGGACTCACCGAGAGCATGCAAGACAACTGGTACAATTATTTTCAGTTTATCAAGTTATAGTTTTTTAAAAAGTGATTCCTTATGTAATGACTTTGATAGATGTGATTTAAATTTTAGGCAAATTTTCTTGGACGGCCACCTTATCCGCACGAACTTTTGAAGAAGACGCATACCAAATGAAACGATGAGTTTGTGGATCTGAAGTCTAAGAGAACATATGTAAGTAACGCCAAACATTACTGGTTATCTTTCTTAATTTTTGTTGAGGATTTGCTTAATCTTCATTCATCATGTTTATCCCAAACATTAAACACATGGTTTTAATATTGGAGATTAACAATGAGGGAGGTTAATGTCACAGTAGTGCAGTTGATGGCTCTGTATAATTTTTCAGTGTGAAAGAACTCTTTAACAGCTAACAAAACATCATTGTGAATTATTGGCCCTACTTTATCAATGCAACCGAGACTATCTATAATCTCTTGGTCAGTGACTTCAGCACATAGAGTAGTTTGTTGTTCAAGAGTAAGTGTAGGCCCCCTTCTCATAATCGATTTGTCTACTGTTGTTAGCGTAAAAGTTGCAGAACCCATAAGACTCTTGTAGAGGTAACTATTTGAGTTTGTGTGTCCTCAAGAGTGGTAAGCTTGGTTCATGATAAAGAAATAATTTCAGATATTTGTTTCCTCTGAGCTTTTAGCTTCATCACTGCAGAGAAATGCTTTGTCTTGGAATCTCCAAGCTTAATCCACCTTGCCCTAGACTTTTGCTACAAGATGCTCTCCTCTATCAAAAACCACTTCTCCAAATTCAATAAGAGGGCCTTTTCTGCAATTATTAGCCTATTAATACACTGTTTACTCAGGTGTGCTTGAACTACCTTTAATTTTGCCCTGGCACTATCAATTTGTTGGTTTATATTATGAAATTCTCTACTATGCAACCTTTTGAGTTGTGACTTTAGTGCCCTCAGCTTAATGCATACATTTTTCATCCTCCTGTGATTTTTGTGTTGCCTCTGTACTTCACTTACCATAGGTAAGAATTCTTCATGGTCAGCTAGGAGATTGAAAAATCAAAAAGGTGTTTTTTTTCATTTGAGGTGCTATTTGAAACTTAAGAATCATGGGAGAGTGATCAGAAATCATTGGTAAGTCGTAATCAATTCGCACATGTCCCTAGATCATCATCCAGTCAAAATTACCAAGAGTCTTGTCCAGCATACTCCATATTCTATCCACCCTGATTATTTATTTTCCATGTGAAAATTTCTCCTTTTCATGGTAGTTCGTTGAGAGATAATTGTCGTATACAGTCAGAGAAATCTTGTGTTTAACCTTGAGTCATGGGATTCCCCATTAGTCTGTCATTTGGTGAGAGTACAACATTGAAATCACCCCATAGCAACCAAGGTTTATTCATAAATTGGCCAATTTACTATAGATTTACCCACATTGACTTTCTTTGTTCCAATCTATTATAACCATAGATTATGGTGACCACGATTTCAGATCCATCAATTCTTCCTTCAACTAAGCAATTAATCAATTGCGCCTCCTTTTTAATCAAGATAGCGTTGTACCATTGGGGGTTCCATAAGATGCATACCCGCTCATTTGTTGCTTTCTGATAATAATGCAGGCTACCCTAATTTGAAGTCAAGTTATTGAAGATCCTATTACTTTCATGAGTTTTCACTTGAATCTCTACTAAGCCTACTAGGTTAATATGATTACTACATATATAGTGCTTAAACTCATCCTGCTTATACCTTTTATTCGCACCTCTTATATTCCAACATAACCATTTCATAGAGATATACCTTGGAACCCACCTCTATCAGGGAGTATATTAAGAGGCTTACTAAGAGTAGGGAGGTTTATCAAATACACGGGTGGGCTTCCAATTCCATTAGTAGGCATTGAACTCTTCTCTTGTATTGGGCTTTGTTGTGGGACTTGGAGTGTACTCGAGAAGGTTGCTTGTGAATGTTGTATAATTTATTGTTACTGTTGACTATATTAATGTATATGTCGGTTGGATTGCCATTCATATGTGTTTTTCCTTGCTATCCTCCTTCGTTTTCTTGGCAGAATCATCTGACCTTCTGTTGCATCTCTATAAGTAATATAGGGGATCTTTGTTATTACAGAAAAATGCAGAGAAATATGTTACTGTGAACCATAAATATTTACTAAAGACAATGCCATGCACACTTCCATTCGTATTTACAATTTCTTTTAAAAAATTACTCAATTCCTACTCGTTGTCACTAGCTTTATTTTATCATAAACAAAAGGTCCCCATGTAGCTGCCACTAGCTCTATTTTAAATCACATTTAGGGTGTGTTTGGTATAAAGGAAAACATTTTCTATAAAATGTTTTCCAATTTTTTCATGTTTGGTTGGGTGAATGTTTTGGAAAATATTTTTCAAATCAACTAATTTTCCTCAAATTTAAGGAAAATGACTTCCCTTCAAAAATTAAGGAAAACATTTTCCAAAACTCTCCTCCAACTTCAAATTAATTTTTTTTATTTGAAAATAAATTTAAAGCTTATTTTTTTAAAAAAAATTTCAACTTCATTTTTTTTTACCCCACCCTCACCCTCCCACGCCAGCCCCCTACCCCCCCCCCCCCCCAAAAAAAATAATTAATACTATATAGTTTGTTTTTAAAAAAAATTTCCAATTTCTAATTTTTATTTTTCACCTTACCCCACCACTACCTCGAACCCCACCCCCATCAGCCCCCTACCACCCCCACCCCCTTTCAAAAAAAGATTTTAAAATTTGTTTTTAAAAGATATTTTTCAACTTCAATTTTACCCTCCCCCCTCCAAAAAAAATTAAAGTTTGTTTTGAAAAAAATGTTTTCAACTACTTGACCCTTGCGCAGTGTCACCGGGAAAACCTCCTTGAGGACGCAAGTTCAGTGCATTAGCTACTTGCGCAACTTGTTTTTGTAAATTCAATTGGGATATTTGAATGTTTCTTATGTTCTCATCATGCTTATCTATCCTAGCATTTATCTTCGTACCAATTTCTAACATTATCTTTTGGAGTAACTCTTCATTAGTCATCCCCTCTTTTTGTGCACTCGGATTTACGCCTTGGCTAGGATTTTGATATTGTTGCCCCATTCCTTATGATCGGTATTGATTAGACCCTTGCGCTCTATTTTGGTTTCCACCCCATGAGAAGTTAGGATGGTTCCTCCAACTAGAGTTAGAAGTATTTCCAAAATTTTGCTGACCTCCACCTCTTTGCGCATTTCCCACCTAGTTAACGGAATCTGAATTTGCCTCACAAAGTTTAGTTTCATGTGCTCCACTACCACAGACTCCAGAAAAACTTGATGCCTGATGTACAACATTCACCGGTGCTTGGTTTAGTGCAATTTTTTTGAACTGCATGGTTATCTTGTGGTTCATTGCATCCAGTTTTGCATTTATTGTGGTAGATTGATCCACATCTAAAATTCCCGTTGCTGCTATGGAATGTGGTTCTTGGCATTTCTCCTTCATAAACGGGGTTTCCTTCCGAGAGTTTATCTAGTAGGTCGAATAACTTCTCATGGGTTTTTGTTAAAGCTTGTCCACATGCTGCACTATTAAAAAGTACTCGTGCATTATAATCCAAACCCTCATAGAACGTGTGAGCAAGTACCTCATTCGCTTGGTAGTGATGTGGAAAAACATTCAATAATTGTTTTAATTGAGACCATGCTTGGTACATATCCTCCCCATTTTTTTGCTTGAAGCTCAATATTTCACTCCTCAAGCATGCAGTTTTTCTTGATGGAAAGAATCGACTCAATAACCTCTTCGCTAGATAGTCCCATGTAGTAATGGAATTTGGTGGCTCTTGGTCTAACCACTGCCTGTCGGATCCTAACAATAAAATTGGAAATAACGTCAACCTCATGTAGTCCGATGAAACACCGTTAGGGAGGTATGTATCACTTATCTCCAACAAGTTCCGTAAGTGGATTTGAGGATCCTCGTGAAGGAGACCGGTGAATTGTCCCATTGAGTGGATAAGATGTACCATGTTCTGTTTCAGCTCAAATTTGCCACTCGGTAGTGGTTTCCTTATACTAAACGCCACATTGGTTGTGAGTGGGATTGCCACGTCACAGACTAGTCTTGCCGGATTGATCGGTGGGGGGGTACTTCAGGTTCTTGGTTATCCATGTTTTCCGCTCAGTCACCCTCAACATTCCGGGTGTCCCAGCCCTAATTCTTGCTGACGTCCTTGATTCGCCATTCTTCTACGTAGGCATAAAGCTCTTTCAGGTTTGTCATCTGGTTTGGCAAGTTCTCATTTCTGAGCCAGACTTGAGATTCAAGTGCCTCCAATATAGAAGAGCTAGGATCAAGTTATTAACACTTGAACAATCTAATTGTAGACTTAAGAAAATTGAATATAAATCAAATTCTAAGTCCCTGACAGTGGCGCCAAAAACGTCTTGGTCCCAAATATACACGCAAGTGTACACGATTGCTCAGGTAATATAGTTTCTTTAGAAACCAGTTTTCGTTCCTAAGAGACTTATGATTAACTTATACTTAATAACTTAATTCCACAATTCACCAAAAGTAACCTTTTAACAGAGTTTGATAGTTGTTAATTACTACTACGATCTATGCAATAAATAAGAGTAACTAGTGTGAACGACTTCAAAGTGATGTTTCAAGCAAGTAAAAGACAATTCCAGGGTAGTAGCATGCTTTAGACTTCATGTTTCGTATCTCAGGCAATGAACTGATTTCGGCTATCAAGTTACTAATTTATAGGGTTGATTATATGAGTAGGGTCTCCGACCTCTAGTCGCCTACTCCATTTAGCTTTCTAACTACATCGTTGAGCGGGGATAGGCAGTCCTAATTGGTGAGCATTTATATTTCGTCCTGCTTCTTAACCAAGCTAGGTATTTATCCGGGCGTCACTCGAAAACACAAATCAACTCAATGGAAGATCAAGCTTTTTATATTCTTTGGTATATCTACCTTATCCTCTCTTGATTTTAAGAATAGGCAAGAGATTTATTTCTATGGTGATCAAACATGAAATACTAAAACAAGAATATAAAAGTAACTTAAACGATAACAAATAATTAATTCAAAGCCTTCAATATTTAACAATCAATACGTAGCTACAATCCCAGAACTAGAGCGTGTAGCCACTCATAATATTAAAAAACCATAAAATCTATAATTGTTCATGCGATTTCCAAAATAAAGAAGAGTTAGAAAATTGAAACTTATTATAAAAGTTGGATCTTGCTCTTGCACACCAAAATAAAATTGAACCTTTACAAAATAGCCCTAAGGGTCTATTTATAGAAGTTAGGAAGACTAGAGTCTGAATCTAATCTAACAAGGAATCCTTTTTTTAATCAATTTTCGCTGGGCACGTCGGAAATGGAGTGCGCCTGGCAAAATCCTTTGTAGTTTCAGCAGTGGCATGCCACGATAGGCAGTGCGCCTGGCAAGCGCTTCAGCAGTTTGGCTTGTGGAGCCTCGCGCCAGACAAAGCGCCTGTGAAAGGCTTCTGTAGTTCTAGGCTTGGCGCCTCGCGCCAGGCAGCACGCCAGTGCTTCAGTTGCCTTAGTTTCTTTTCGCACTTCCTTGCTTCTCCTTTCTTCAAATCGACTCCATTTTCCTTGAAAATTCCTGAAACACCTAATCATGTGTTTTAGTGCACAATCATGGCAAGTTAAACAAAACAACATCAATAGTCTCCAAATTATTCTTAAATTCACTCTTAACATGAGCAATTATTGGCAACTTTGGCATATAAATATGCCTAAGATAAGGTATACTTTGGATTGTGACTTCTTCATCCATTGGAAGAGACAATCATCGGAGGAAGCCATATGGGAGAGATATGAAGACTTGTGTTCATAGATAAGATCCAAGAGTTTATTTTTTCTTTACTTCTTTTTATATATTATGTTGGTAGATCTGAACTTGACATTCACTTCGTATGACTTTTAAACAATTTGGAAACACACAATGACTTGTCTACTTTTTTCATAAATTGCTTACTAGCCACATACTTTTATTGAAAGAAAATGAATTAATTATAGTTGAAAATTCTCCAGCATACTTTTCTAAAGCTAATTTTATTCAATGAGTAATACAATGTTACTACTGAAAAATTCTAACATTGGTGCAAACATTTGTCGGGATATCTAAATGTAATTTTTCACATTTTCCTTGAAGACATCAATTTTTTCTGAGAATAAACGATGTTTTATCTATCTTAATTATACATTCAAGGCTTAAATATATTAGTCAAATTAACTAATTTAAAATATTAAATAATTTACATTAAAGGTATGGATTTATCCAATTATAATGATAAATATTCATACAGAAAAGACATGTATTAAAGTCTTGAAAAATAAAACCAATACTTTTGCCAAATATTATCAGACTTCTTGGAGATAAGCACTATGATGGTGCTTTAATTCTATTTTATAAGTCCTAAATTTCAAATAAAAAATATACGCAGTAAAAAATAATTGATTTTAGATAGCAAAATCTAATATTAAACGGGGCTATAAGAAGAAAATATTATTAAAAATTACCAACCACATCAAAGTAAAAGTAAATTAATCAATTTATTAAGGAAAACACATGGATTTATTATTCTTATTATTCTTTGATGAAATACTTATAGCCTGTTTGGCTAATTTTCTAAATTTAGATTTATTTCTAAAAACTATATATTTTTTAAAAATATCGAATTAATGATTTATCATAAACAACATTTTTATATATTACAGTTATCAAATATGTAGTACATTCTATTCTCTAAACTTCACTTATAAGATTCTTTGAATATGTTATTATTGTTATTTCTTTAAGAAAAAAATTACTTTTGGTGACAAAAAATTATGCATGACCAATTAATTTTGAAAATCACTTTGTCCAGGTAAGCAATGTTTCACCAAGCTTTTAAAAATTGTCTTTAAGTGGACTTTCTTAAAAGTGTTTTTTTTAAATTATTTATGGGGAAAAAACTATTTTTTTAAGCTTATACTATTCAATAAAAATATTAATTTTCTCCCAAAAACTTGATCAAACACTTTATTTAAGTATATTTTCAGAAAAAAGTAAACACTTTTAGTGTTTCAAAAATTTAATCAAACAAGCTATAAAATATTAAAGAGCTTGTGTTTACTCTAAAAAAATTAATCTATTGTAAGTACTACCATTCTTATCCAAAATAGCCTATATATTTTTGATAAATTACTGAGAAAAAAGTTTTAAAAATTCGGTCAAACACATAGCTAGAAAATAAAAAAATTGATCTTTTTTCAATAAATAAGAATTTGATTAGTCTTTGAAGTGTGAACTTCTGTGTTAAATTTATCAACTAATGGATATGACGTTATTCTTCGGAACTGCCTATTCTGTATGAGAGGAAAATGACTTAAATTAAAATGAATTCCTAAATATTAATGAATTAGAATTATATGTTAATCAATTGCAGAAAGGGGTCAAAAATCCAAATAATATTTTTAATGATGTTTATGCATACTTATAAGTCGTATATATCATGTTATATATATATATATATATATATATAGAACTTTTGATCAGATACAGGAAAATGCTACGGCTGTTTAAAAGCTTTCGTTGTCCAGTTTTTTTCCCAATCGTAAATTTCATCGGCTAACCAGATTTCTTACACACGTAAACCTAACAATTATTCAAATATTCTAGCATCAATAACAAAGCTCAATCTGATAAGCTTAGTTAAAAATAAATCCACAAATGCCTTCCATTACATGTCTTTTGACGTTCACCTGGGATGGGCAATTAATAACCACAAAAAATCTAGAGAAGAGGCTGATTGGTAAGCATTCGAGGGGAAATTTTACTTCCCATTGTGGTAGAAGTAGAGTTCCATCTAAAAAATGTGTAACATACATCCTTGCTTATGATAGCTACTACTTTTGTCAAGTTCGATTCAAACAAAAAAGTATAGTGTTCATCTTGTCTTGTAGTTAAAGTAGAAAACACACAACAGGTTATGAAGTGAGGTTTTATACCTGCACTACATGGTTTGGTAGCAGATATTGACCCATGGGCAAATGTTGTAATCCACAAGAGTGAAATTTTTACTCCATAGTAGCATCCCCCACATCACCTACTGAACAAGTATCACCAGTGAGATCGTATAAAGTAGTAGCCACAATATTGTACTGGTGTGTCTGACAACCCATGTGGTGCTGCGATTTGAGTGTGGCAGAACCAAATTGAAGATCTGTTATTAGATTTTTCAGACACCAGTAGGAAGGTCTATTATACTAAGGCAGTAACAGGGCTTAGAGGATGTAACATGGCATACCTATTCGCTTATTGCTAAAGTTGGACGTTTGTTGTGATACTGACAGTTTGTTTATTGCAGGATCTGCGCTGTACTGTTTTAAAGAAAGGATAGCCGAGAAGTTGCGTCTTTTGGGGGATGGACTCTGGTGACTGTCCAAAATGCGAGAGTTGGAAGTCATGTCTCTTCGTAGGGGATTGTGTTGAGTGGATGATGAGTCCACAAATTGGACTCATTTCGGGCTTTATTTTGATAGAAATAGTGTCCTCGAATGCTTATTTTATCTCAATATCTGATGAAAACTCTTAAGTTTCAGGTATTTGAAGTTTTAGCGGAAGCATGGACACTTAAGCGCAAAAAGGAACAAAAATACTGAAAAGAACGAAGAAGCTGAAACCTGAGCTCCACCAAGCACACTTGGCGAGTCGCCAAAGGGACAGATCCCGCCCTTTGTTCCAGTATGCGAAGCCCTGAAGGAAGAGGATAAAAAAGGCGATGAAAGGAGCAGTCGGTGCTTCACCGAAAAGTTCTGCGAAGCAATACTATACTGCCCAATGGTCCAGAAAGTGAAGATGTTGAAGGCAAGCACGAAACAACGATGAGACAGAAGAAGGGCGAGTCGCCGAGTCATTCGGTGAACTCGACTAACTTCGCCGAGCTATCCGCCAGCACTGATGGCTATAAATACTAAACTCTTTATTAAGTTTTAGGAGCTGGAACCATTATTATTATTTTTACAGTAGAATAGTACTTTTTTTTGGAATATTTTTCTCTCAAGTTTGGAGAGGGTTTTTGGGGAGACTTGAAGAGAGAAGGATTTCATCTTCCCCAAGTTGGAAGTGGGTCTTCTCCATTCTTCTTCCTTTGCTTAAATCAAGGTTTAATTTCTTATACCCAGTTGATTTCATTATCATGTTAGGTATATTTTATTATTTGTTGATGTGTGGCTAAAAACCCCCATTCTTAGGGTGTGATTTAGCAAATATGTATTGATATTATTGTTGGGTCTTGCTTGCTGATAGGTTAGATGTATTTTAATGGTGATTTCACCTAGTGGTTGTGGTTTAATTTAATGGGTTTGTAGTTGCAAATACAAAGCCACCCATGTGTTTTCGACTTGTCCGAGAGGGAGGCCGCGAAACCAAGACCGCTCGACTGATGGCCTAAAGACTGGGTCGACATGAGGTTCAGCCCGAGAGGGTGAGCCCTAGTCCCATATCCTAACACTCAGCTCGAGAGAGTGAGTGGGCTAAGGCATAGGCTGGCCTTCATGCGGCAAATGGGTGTCCGAGAGGAACCCATTTGAAACGGGGTAAGTTGCCCGAGAGGGAATTTATTTCCATTTAAAGCTTAGCCTAGTCACTATTAACTTGCAAATTTCCTATCGAAAGCATGTACCCAAAGATTTATCTCAACTTGTATTCCGGTCACACCCCAAGAATTTCCCCCCATACTTGATTTTCTTGTTAATTTTTATTGTTTTTACTTGTGACAAAATCCCCATTTGATATTTGACACTTTCGTGTCATCCCCTTTTATTTACTATATTTTTGTTAGTTAATATCTTTAGCTACGACTAGTTAGAGCTAAATTTTATTTTTCTATTAATTCTCAAAACCACTTTCTTAGGACGACCCCAACCCTTGGTTGAGTTATTATACTATTGCACGATCGTAGACACTCAAATTGGAAGTTGTGTCATTGATTACGGCAAATATCAAAATGGCGCCGTTGCCGGGGATTGGTGTTATTTGAGAATTTTTGGATTAGTAGAATTTTTGTTCTTCTTAGTATATTGATTACTAATTTAATTTTTAGTTTAGTTTTGTTGAGTGTGTAAACATTTCAGAAAGCATGAGTGTTAA
The DNA here is from genome assembly GCA_029582605.1 of Solanum gracilifrons. Classification (NCBI taxonomy): domain Eukaryota; kingdom Viridiplantae; phylum Streptophyta; class Magnoliopsida; order Solanales; family Solanaceae; genus Solanum; species Solanum gracilifrons. Next base: position 39,008 of record JAJOOH010006106.1, read on the forward strand.
CGGTAGTAACGGGAGCCAGGTGTCGGCAACCTCAACGATGTCCAAGAGCCCAATATCAATGATCCGCATCTCATAAGAGGTGTTGGAGCTATCCGTCTACCTCCAACAGAGGGAAACACAGTATTCCACATAACAAGCACCATGTTGCAATTTTGCAACTAAAGGGACTTTTCAGTGGATTAGCTCATAACGACCCACACGAGTATCTTTGAAACTTCGTAGATGTGTGTGGACCATTCTCGTTCAAAAACATCTCTCAGGAATCAGTTCGATTGAGGCTATTCCCTTTTTCTTTGATGGGCCAGGCATGCAAGTGGCTGGCTGAGTTGCCACGGAACTCAATCACTTAGTGGGAGGAGTTGGTTACCGCATTTAATGTGCGATCAAAGATGATGACTACTCGGGATAGAATTCAAAGCTCAAGCGTCTGAATGGAGAACCTCTGCACGAAACTTGGCTCCGATTTAAAAAACTAGTGCAGCAATGTCCAACCCACGGTCTCCCTGATAACATGCTCCTTCAATACATCTATTGGAGTTTAGACTCGATAAACAAAAGTGTCGCTGATCAACTCTCACCCGGAGGTTTAATGTAACAGCCATACGCAGTAGCAACCCAACTTTTAGATGGCATGACAACCATTAACAGAGTGTGGTATTCTCGCGAGGACCAAGTCTCTCATGTCACCTTCCAGTTATCTAAGGAGCAGATTGAAAAGGACAATGAGAGAGACCAAAACATGGCTAAGATTATGACACAACTTGAAATTCTATCAAAGAATGTCATGGGGGCTGGTATCCATGATGTCACTGTTGTGGGGGTTGGGAGCACAAATCCTGATGAGATGAAGTTTGAAGCTCTGTATAGCGAGGAGGTAAACTTTCTAGCGAACCAAGGCAGTGGTTATCGTTCAAACTATCCAAGGCAGGGTGGTAACCAAGGTTGGGGTAGAGACGAAGGATGGAAAGACCGAGACCGTGAATGGAGGGACCAAAATCCAAATTGGAAGGATGGGGAGAACGATAGATATGTGCCTCCCCACGAGCGACAAATGCCCAAGGATTCGGAAGGTGGTATGTACGAGGATATGCTCTCGCGTATCCTAAACAAAGTTGAAGGGTCAGACCAAATGCTAAAAGGCATGAAAGATGATGTGTCTACCCTCAGCCAGAGCGTCACTTCTCATTCAGTTTCAATCAACCAGTTAGAGACCCAAATGGGTCATATCTCGTCTCATCTAAACCCGAGATAGCATGGGGGGTTTGCCTAGTGATACTACGGCTAACCCCAAGAGCGAGGTTTGAAAGTTAGCTTGCGTCGCACCACGACGTTAACTAAGGCGCTGTTTGGGAGGCAACCCAAAACCATTTACTTGCTTTTTGTTATCTTGATAAAATAATAGTGTGCTATTTGTACAGATTGTGTAAGGAAGGTGCTTGAAAACATGTATGGAGGCGAGCAACAGTTCAGTTTGGCGGATCGCCAACAAGTTCGGCGGATCACCAACAAGTTCGGCATACCTAATCATTCCCGCCGTTTAACGCAATAAATCTTAAAGGTTGAGTCTGTCAAACTCGGCGGAGTGTGAATTTCGTCGGCGCATCGCCAACCCAATTGGCGATCTTGACAAAGACCGTCGATGCACTACCCACCAAAACTTAAGATTCTATTATATTCGGTGAGAAAATTAGATATTCGGCTTTTCACCATGTAATTGAGTGAGACTGACTAACATCGCCGAATGAGTAGAAACTGGATGGTCACAAACCACAGGTTTAAAAATTCTATTTCACTCACTTTCTTTCACTTTGTCCTTTTTTGCAAATTCACGCTCGCCCTCTAGTAGTTACATTTCTTGCATTTTTAGAGTATTTTAAGTGTCAAATTGTTCTCGGATTTGGTCCGCATTGCTGCCTAGCACGTCAGTACTATCCAATTCGGCATCAAAGGTTGGAAATTGAACCCTCTCAGTTATTTGATCAATATTTTTGTACTCATTTACATAGTATCAATATCGTTAAATCCTTGCTGAGTCTCTGAGTCGATGGGATCACATGCATTATCAATTATTATTCGGTAATATTTGCGAAATTGATGGAATCCCACTCGACTGTGCTTTTGAGTTAAATTATCTTGCCATGGGAGTGTTAAAATTGTATTAGATCTTCGTTTAATTTGTGTTGTACAAACTTACATTGCGTTATCAGGGGTTGCGGGGTTGAATTTGAAAGAAATGGGTTGAAAATAGACACGTTGGGTAGTTTGGCGAGCTAAATTGAGCTCGCCGAACTGCTCGGCGATTCGCCTAACTTCCCTATTTCACCTTTAACATAATGTTGCATGTATCGATTGATCTATTACTTTCGGAGGTAAGTCTGATGTCGCCAAGAACACTCGGCGACTCGCCGAAAGCCTCCTCATCTGCCCTTTATCTGCACCCTTGTGCCATCTATGCATCATTTTCAGTGAACCGCCTAATTGGATGCGCACCTCACCAACTGTTTTGGTGAAGCAATTCTACACCCATGACTCCCTTGCTCATGTTTAAATATTGGCTAACTTTGTCTCGAAGTCTTTTACAAAAATGGCAAGACAAAAGGTCGCAGGAAGAGATATGCCACCCCGATATGTAAGAGCACGAGATTTCAAAAGAGACGAGAAGATAGCAGAATTGGCAAAAGAGATAAGAGAAAGTAAAAAGGTGAGCTCCAGCAAAAGGGTCCCCATTAATCCTACAATTCCTTCATGGAAACGTGGAGTCTACACGGCTATAAACTCATTTTTGGCGAGCCATGGCGTGGACAGAATGGTTGCTACTAGCACCGCTACAGAAGCTAGGGCAAATGAACACAATGAGAACCAGAATGACAATCTAAGGACCATTGTTGAATTTTCGGCTAATGCATCAGGCACTGATGTCCCGACAGATAGAGAGACTGCATAGACAAGATCTTTCTCTACCTTCCTCTATGTATTACTTACATCTACTTTTGCACTACTTTTATTTGCATTTGAGGACAAATGGATTCTATTTGTGGTGGGGTAAGGCCCACACCTTTTGTTGCTTTCTATGGATTTTCTTGTTGTTTTGTATACATTTGGGTTGTTCAGTTTAAAATGGACAACACTGCTTTTCTGTGGATGTTTGAGCTCATGGCTCCCTTTTGTTTTTAATTGCAAATGATTTTTGACCCTTCCAAATTTTTTTAAATTTTCCGGACATTTTGCCACCCCTCGTGAGTTTAATGTGACTTTTCTTTTGCAAAAATTTGAGTCTCAGTTTCGATCAATACCGATGACTTGAATAGTTCTCTCAATTGAACGAATATGCATGCGTGGCTACAACGAGACCAAATGAAGTTGCATAAACAATATGTGAACTCTTTGCATCTCGTTGTGATTAGCGATTTATCGAATTGATTCTCTTGTAATGAACGTTGCACACTAGCAAAAGTGTGTAGTGTTGTTTGACTTAAGTGTCAATGCCTTGTGTGATTAGCTTGCTTTGATCCATGCATGAATAAACCTAGAATTTACCCCGTTAGTCTGATTGATTTAGAAAGGTGTCCTCTTGAGATGATCTTAGGAAACTTTAAAGAGTGTGAGCCAAATTTGACATATACCTCTTTTGTGGCCTACCCGTGAGTGTGTGAAACTCTTTTGAACACCCTTTGAGCCTTATCTTTCTTTGGAATAACTTTGATGAACCCTAGACCTTACTTGACCCACTACCTATAATCCTCTTGATTTGTGGTTTAAGCGAATAGCCAACTTAGGCAAAAGCCTAAGTTGGGGGTGTGGTGAAAAGAAAAATAAGAAGTCAAGAAGTGCAAAAAAAGTCCCCCTTACTCATGGTATTGCATAAAAATGGAACCCCTTCAAAAAAAAATGTGGAATAAAGTACAAAGGGAATCAGGTTTCAAGCAATCCATAGAGGTGAATAAAAAGGTGACTTAGAAGCTTTAGAAAAAAAATTGATAAAGGAAAAGAAGGGAATGCCTTGAGAATACCACATCTCATGAGGAAAAGTCACTGAGCCTAAATCACCATACCTTTGCACTCATCCCAATTACAAGCCTTAGAAAGACCATTTTGATCTTGAGTAAGCCGAATCAAAAGTCGATTGGAAAATAAGGGCGAATCTATGGGTGAAAACATGCATTGTGTTCCTCTTTTTGAGTGTGTGCGTTGCATCTGATTCTAGATTTTAAATTGATTAACCTCTGTGTGTGGATATGGAATCATTCTTTATTTGAGCGAATTTAGATACTTTTTGTTGAGCTTGAACTTTCACAAGTAGCAAGTATTGCGAGCATGAGAATCTTTGGTAATGGTGTGTCACAACTAGAATCTTTGAGTACACAATTGAATCCTTGCATAAGTAAATTGAGTCTTGTTGTGTGCATTCATGATTGAGTCTTGTGTAGCACTGTTTGAGGAACCCTTTTTGAACAGTTGAACTTAAGTTTGCTTGAGGACAAGCAAATGTTTAAGTTGGGGATGTTGATGAGTCCACAAATTGGATTCATTTCGGGCTTTATTTTGATAGAAATAGTGTCCTCGAATGCTTATTTTATCTCAATATCTGATGAAAACTCTTAAGTTTCAGGTATTTGAAGTTTTAGAGGAAGCATGGACATTTAAGCGCGAAAATGAACAAAAAGACTGAAAAGAACGAAGAAGCTGAAACCTGAGCTCTGCCAAGCACACTTGACGAGTCGCCAAAGGGACAGATCCCGCCCTTTGTTCCAGTACGCGAAGCCCTAAAGGAAGAGGATAAAAAAGGCGATGAAAGGAGCAGTCAGTGCTTCGGTGAAAAGTTCCACGAAGCAGTACTATACTGCCCAATGGTCCAGAACGTGAAGATGCTGAAGGCAAGCACGAAACGGCGATGAGACAGAAGAAGGGCGAGTCGCCGAGTCATTCGGCGAACTCGACTAACTTCGCCGAGCTATCCGCCATCACTAATATCTGATGGCTATAAATACTAAGCTCTTTATTAAGTTTTAGTAGCTGGAACCTTTATTTATTTTTTTACAATAGAATAGTACTTTTTTTTGGAATATTTTTCTCTCAAGTATGGAGAGGGTTTTTCGGGAGACTTCAAGAAAGAAGGATTTCATCTTCCCCAAGTTGGAAGTGGGTCTTCTCCATTCTTCTTTCTTTGCTTAAATCAAGGTTTAATTTCTTATACACAGTTGATTTCATTATCATGTTAGGTGTATTTTGTTATTTCTTGATGTGTGGCTAAAAATCTCCATTCTCGGGGTGTGATTTAGCAAATATGTGTTGATATTATTGTTGGGTCTTACTTGCTGATAAGTTAGATGTATTTTAATAGTGATTTCACCTAGTGGTTGTGGTTTAATTTAATGGGTTTGTAGTTGCAAATGCAAAACCACCCATGTATTTTCGGCTTGCCCGAAAGGGAGGTCGCGAAACCAAGACTGCTAGACTGATGGCCTAAGGAGTGGGTCGACATGAGGTTTAGCCCGAGAGGGTGAGCTCTAGTCCCATATCCTAACACTCAGCTTGAGAGAGTGAGTGGGGTAAGGCGTAGGCTGGCCTTCATTCGGCAAATGGGTGTCCGAGAGGAACCCATTTGAAACGGGATAAGTTGCCTGAGAGGGAATTTATTTCCATTTAAAGCTTAGCCTAGTCACTATTATCTTGCTAATTTCCTATCGAAAGCATGTACCCAACGATTTATCTCAATTTGTATTGTGGTCACACCCCAAGAATTTTCCCCCATATTTGATTTTCTTGTTAATTTTTGTTGTTTTTACTTTCTTGTGACAAAACCCCCATTTGATATTTGACACTTTCGTGTCACCCCCTTTTATTTACTATATTTTTGTTAGTTAATATCTTTATCTACAACTAGTTAGAGCTAAATTTTATTTTTCTATTAATTCTCAAAACCACTCCTTTGGGATGACTCCAACCCTTGGTTGGGTTATTATACTATTGCACGATCGTAGACACTTGAATTGGAAGCTGTGTCATTGATTACGACAACCTTCAGTGGAAAAGGAGTATGGTAACGTGAGGTGCTTTTACTGAGGATTTTTTTTAAGCTAGGGGTATTTGCGTAATTTAACTTTGTAGTTAGAGAGTTTATGCTTTAAAGATAGTATAGAAAATATATATATATATATATATATAT
>JAJOOH010006107.1:0-36512 GCA_029582605.1 Solanum gracilifrons
TTAAAACAACCCCACATTTATATCTACTAACCATTTATTTCATATGTAAATAAAATTTATAATCACATCATTACTTTTTAAAATTTATTATTCTCACCGACATAAAATTTATTATTCTCACCAACATATAGTCACTTTAACTCACACCAACTGATTGTTAAAGTGATGAAATACTTATGGTCTATGAGCATGAACATATAGTTGCGGATGATATTGACCAACAAATGGCTCAAAGCAACAATGTTGGTTCGTCTTCTCGGTCACATGATCGAGAAATGTAAGTTCAACGTGAGGAAATTGTCCGTACTAGGTGGGAGGATTATATTAAGGACTAGTACACCACAATTTATGTTCAATTTTTTTTATTAAATTAAAGTTAGATGAAACAATTACTTAAGTGGAGAACAATAGCTTTGTAATAATTTATTATGCGATTTTATAATTTTTTGTTTATTTGATAAGATTGAATAAACTATGGGGTTATTTTAATAGTTTTACAACTTATGGGTTTTTTATTTTTATGAGAAAATATACAACACAAAAATTTCAAATCGCATGTCCAAACAAAACTTCAATTTCATCTCATGATTCCATATCATGATACCATATCGCAAGGCCAAACGGGCCCTAAGTGAAATATCAATAGTTGAGTGACTTTTGAGTTATAATCATTAATTTCATATTAGATTTTTGTATTTAAATATTAAATTGTAAATTAAAAATATAAGATGAAATTAAAGATATTAATAAATATCAATTTTGTATGGAATATATTGTAATTCTTACCAAATTTGGAGAGTAGTTTTTTAAAATTAGTTGACTTAACTATGGTTATGATATTTATTCATATGATATAATCTTGATCTTTAAACTTTAAATATGACACTTGTCTCTAATCTAGACGTGCACTTGACGAAATGGATGGAAGGGGTAATGGAGGGGAGCCGGATCCTTCATATTCCATTTGTCCAACAATACTTGTCCACTATTAACTTTGCACATTTCTAAGAAACTATTAATAGAAGGTTAATTTTACTGTATCACCTTTTGAATATAATAAATACAATATCTTGAAAAATATAAAAGAGAAATGACTATATTTAATTATAAAGGCATAAGGTATAAAAGTAATTTTAGGAAAGCAGAGAAAACGGCGTAGTATGAATGAGTTGGCAAAATATCCGCAAATCTATGAGAAAAAAGTATATTGGTAATGCCAAGCTGTCGGTAGTTAACTGCGGTTATAATATGACCACATTGAATGGTTAAGGGCATAAGAGGCGTCGGTGGAGGTCAAGTTAGCCAGTGATTGAAAATCTTGAGAAATAAAACGAACCGTTGAATAAATATAGAAAAACCAAAATAAGCACAAGTATAGAGAGAGAAGAAGAGAGAGAGAAAAGCGAGAAGAAGAAGATTGAAGAGAGAAAGAATCGCTTGGTTTATAAGCCATTAAAGCCTTCTTTGTTGGAATACCCATTTACATATATGCATTGAAAAGTGAGAAAGGATTGTAATGGCAGATTCTAATTCAAGTACCGATTCTGTTTCCATTGATGTTGAGACCATTTATCTTGGCGGAAAGGTTCCATTTTCTTCTTCTTCTTCTTCTTTCTCTCTTTCTGTATGTGTATTGTTAAATAAACGAAATGGGTTTGCTTTATTAAGTTTCTAAGTAAAGGGGTTTGTTTGTTTCTCTTTCAAATCATTTTTGGGTTTGACAAGTTGTTTAGGGTAGATTATGGGTTTGTAGATCCTTTCATAGAAAAATAAATGTTTTGGGTACAAGAAGATTGTTGTTGTCACACTTGGAGATTTTGTGTCCATAATTACATCATTTCTTGTTTTTTTTTCCAATTGGGACGTCAGTAATGGAATTCCTCAAATAAACCTTTTATAGTAATTGTCATATGCACTTTTCTATGGTTAATTGTTGAATTGGATTTCATCTTCTCTTTTTTTCCAAATAGCTTTTGTTTAGCCAAATTGTTTTCTTATCATTTCTTGTGACATTTGCAATTCCAGTCACTTTCAAACACAGCTTGCCTTTTAGTTGTTGTTTTCTTTGATTCTGCCCTTTTCAGGAACTGGTATAATCCAAATTGCTTTTCTTCTTGTTTGACGTTATATTTTGATGTATAGTGAGCCGATCATATAGTTATGCTGGTTGCACATAGTTGGGTTGGGTTGGGTTGGTGGGGTTACAACAACTATATACCCCTGTAATCATCCCCACAAGTGGTTGAGGGAGGATTTTTATTTTTATTTTTTAAAAAAAGAACACTTTTTTGGGGAAATTGAAGGGGCTGGAGGACAACAATGTCTTCTACTCGACATGTGAGTGATATTGTATAAGAGAAGTGATTTAAGTTGCACTAAACCAATTCCTTTCTGGTTTACAAAATCTTACTGATTAGTAGAGCTTTTCCTTTTGACTTTAAACTTGGAGGGGTTAGTATTCTTTAGATAATGGATGTATGTTTTTCTTGATTTACTTAACTTATACAAAGAAATTATTTTCAGGAGCACATTGTACGGACAGGCTGCGGCTCTGTCTCTGTTATAGTTTATGGAGACCAAGAGAAGCCACCACTGATAACTTATCCAGATTTAGCTCTAAATCGTAAGTGAGGGTTTATGTTCTAATGTTCCATATCTTCCATTTTCAGGATTCTGTTCATGTGCTTTCAGGTTGCTTTTATTGTTTGCTGTTGATCTTTATGCGTCTGATGTTTTACTTCCAAACATGCATTCTGCAGATATGTCGTGTTTCCAAGGATTGTTCTTCTGTCCGGAAGCAGCTTCATTGCTGCTCCATAACTTTTGCATTTACCACATAAGTCCTCCGGGGCATGAGGTCCGTGAATTGGACAGCTTGTTTCCTTTCATGTAATCTTATTGGGTTTTTGGCTCTCTATTCCAAGTTCCATTAGAATCGACTCAACTTATCTCCATTACTCACATAGTGCTCTCTGATTTCCACAAGAGTTCTTGCAGTTAGGAGCTGCAGCAATTTGTCCAGAGGAGCCTGTACCTTCAGTGGATGATTTGGCAGATCAGATAGTTGAGGTTCTTAACTATTTTGGGTAATTTCTTGAGCTCCATTTTACTATATGTTTAGTTATGATTATACAAGGATTGCAAATGCTGTTTCTTTTCTTGTAACTTGTTAGAGATCTGTTTTCTGCTTTTTTGAGCCCTTGATAACTTGATTTTTAAGCAAGGACTCTTCTAGGAAAAAAAAAAGAGGAATACTTTTAAGCAACATTTTTTTGCTATTTTCAGGCTGCGGTCAGTTATGTGTATGGGAGTAACAGCTGGTGCTTATATACTCACCTTATTCGCGGTAAGTTTGTTTTCAAAAATGACCATGTGATACTCCTCTTAGTGGTTGATCATCTATTTCACTAACATGTATCTTATTTTGCAGATAAAACATAGGGAACGTGTTCTTGGTTTGATTCTTGTTTCCCCTGTATGCAGAGCACCTTCTTGGAGCGAATGGTTTTATAATAAGGTGATATTTCGTATCTTTCTTTTACCATTTCTCAAATGAGAAGAAAATACGCTCTATAGAAGTTGAGAGAATTGTTCATCTGCAGGTCATGTCGAATTTACTTTACTTCTATGGAATGTGTGGTCTGCTGAAAGACTTTTTACTATACCGCTACTTCAGCAAGGTACTTGTTGTGTTCTATTATTTGTTTTTTCTCCTTCATGTCTGTTGCCTTTTTGTTGTGATCAGATTGAATAAGGAGGCTGCGTTAATTGTTTCAGGAGGTTCGGGGGTCTGCAGAAGTTCCAGAATCGGATATAGCTCAAGCATGCAGAAGAGTAAGTTCCTCTCTCCTCCGGTAGTTAGTTTGCAGATGTTAGTCAATTTTATTCTTCTTCTACTTCTTTAGAATATTGCTATGCAGATCTTAATTTTTTTTATAACTGTTGTATTTGGTGTTTTTCTCATCTTTTCAGTTGCTAGATGAGAGGCAAAGCATAAACATTTTACGGTTTCTGCAAGCTATTGACGGGTAGGAAACTTGATCTCACTGCATGAAATATAGATAGCAATGTGTTGTTTTTGAATAGTCACAAAATTAGACCTTCCTAAGCATGGTTTTGCAAATGAGCAGGAGACCAGATATCACACAAGGATTGAAGAAACTACAATGTCGAACCCTCATATTTGTTGGGGATAGTTCTCCTTTCCATTCAGAGGCTCTCCACATGACTGCTAAATTGGACAGACGATTCAGTGCCTTAGTAGAGGTATGTCGTACTTTCATTTGAATAAATCTTTTAACAACAAACTATTCCCATATAATGGCATTCCTTTTCTAGCTAAAAGTTATGTATGGCTAGCTAATTTCCATTTCTATTATGTTTGGCCGGTTAGGCAATAAGCTGTTTGTAGTGTATACCTGAATAAAATGATGTGCACGTTCATAAAAAGGTGCCGAAGTGTCATGATTGAAGTTAATATAGTATATTTAAAATGGTGATGTATTAGTTGGCATATACATTGGATCTTGTGTTGATGTACTTGGAGTAAATGGTGAATTAATATAGAGGGAATGGTGTTGTTGACGAAAGGTATGGGGTTGTTGTGATTGTAATTTGCAGGTACAGGAGTGTGGATCAATGGTGACAGAAGAACAGCCACATGCAATGTTGATACCAATGGAGTATTTCCTCATGGGGTATGGACTATACAGACCTAACCAGTTCAGTGGCAGCCCAAGGAGTCCTCTAAGTCCATCTTGTATCGCCCCCGAGCTTCTCTCTCCGGAGAGCATGGGGCTCAAATTGAAACCTATCAAGACCCGGATTGAATCCAAGCTCCTCGGTGAACAACGATAATATTTAATTTGTGTATTATATTGGAAAGAGAGAGAAGAAAAAAAAAATCCCTCTTTTAAGTTTTTATTGCTTGTTTTGGGTTTTGTTGCAACTGTGGAGGGGTGAGCACTGAGCAGGCAGGGTAGATATTTATAAATGAGGTGTAGGTAGGAAGTTGAAATTCTTTTATGGAACATATATAGTGAGGCAAGGAGGGAGAAATTGGGTATTCATTCATTGGTAGACAGAAAAAGAGATTATTAAACATGTTCCCACTTTCTATTGTATTTGTAAATTAGAAAAAGAGACATTTATTTATGAAAAAAACATGACAAATGGTGAATAAGACAGCAATTGAGCTGGTCATTATTAATTCTATATTTTTAAATTCATAAATGACTATCCTCTTGTGGTCCTACTCCCCCATCCCTCCTTGACCTAGGCCAAAAATTTTGCACTCCCTCCCAGTTTGTCCCCTTTGTGTTTTTTAATTTGTTTCAAAATACCTGCAATATTTTATTAAGAAAAACTTACGTAAATATGCTATATTAAAAATATATTTATCATTTATAGTAATAATATTTTTTTCATTTGATCACTTTTAATATATTTATAACACATTTTAATACACTTTTCATACAATGTGTCAGTACAAGCATAATATATTTAAAAAGACAGTTATAGTACATATATATTGCATACATAATTCACTTTTAATACATATTGCAAATTTAACATAGTATTGCTATAAATGATAATAAATAAAAAATATCGCTAAAGTCAGTAATCATTTATTAAAAGGTACCCATCCAAGTAATTTTTCTTTTTATTATTTTATTTTATAAATAATTTAATTTTAGAGAGTTAATTACTTAAATATACTCTAACTTGCAATATTATGTATCTTACCAAATTTTGATTCGTTGTCCAGATACGTTCAAATACATAAAGATACATGTATCATGGGATACACATGGTCAAAATTAAGTGTAATTTATTCTAGATATATTGTATCAAAGTGGACTCACATGTATTTGAGATACATAATAAATCTTGTTTGTTTCCCTCACATCTCTCTTATCTCGCTCGCCACTCTTTTACGTATTTAGTATCTCAAATACATGTGAATCACACTAAATAAGATGTATCTAGTATGATTTATCTGAGATACATGACGAATATCGCTTGCGACTCTCCCTATTTTAGTGTATCTAATAGCAAACAAACATGTATCTTTTTGAATATATGGTAGAAAACTCTTAATTAATGATAAAATACGTAATATTATAATGTGTATATATGATAATAAAGTATATCTAGTTTTTCCTTTATTTTTAATTTTTTTGGTGAGATTAAATATTTATTTTGGATTATATTAGAAACAATCTTTGTTTTTAAAATTTGATGTGTACTGAAATGGAAGGCAACAACACAGAAAAGGTGTCAACAACTGGCACTTGTTTGGTGAAAGCAGAGGTTTGTGGTTATTATGGGGACTTTGTGTATTGCCAGTGGGATGGGTGTGGCAATCCCGTCGTCTTGCATCCTATGCGGGGAAAAAAATGATATCCACTTTATTTTTCTTCTCTTCATTCAATCTCTTCCATGTCCTTCCAAACTATTGAAATGTGAAAAAAGAGATATAATGTCACACATAAAATCTAAAGATATAAACTATCATTTTTTTAGTTTTATAACTTAACTATTGAAAGTGTGAGTTTCATACCTAAACTATCAGTTATTAGTTTGAAAAATAAACCTCAGTGGTGTGTAAGTGCACTCTCTCTTTTATTTGAAAAAAATCTTAATACACGACATTTCACATGGATAAAATATTCTACCTTGACAAAAATTAAAGGAGAAATGGTCTGATGGACCATTCTACTTATATGTGTTTGTATTCTGGACCCTTCTGCTTGACTATTTGTCAACTAACACTACTAAAAAACTACCAAAAAGAGATGGAAAAAAGCTATAGACTGCGTCGCTTTTTGGTTTTTTTTTTTAAATTTTTTTTTTGAAGAATGCGATGTCGTCCGTCGCTTTTTTTTTTTTTTAAATTTTAAAAAAGAGACAAAGTCCGTCGCTTTAATTAATTTTTAATCTTTTTAGAATCTTGAAAAGCGACGGACAATGAGACGCCGTCCATCGCTTTTTTGGAAATAAAATTTTAAAAATCTAGAAAAGCGACGAACTAAAGGACTGTCCGTCGCTTTTCTGGGTTTTAAAAAAAATAAAATTAAAAAAGTGACGGACTAAAGGACCATGTCTGTCGCTTTTCTGGGTTTTAGAAAAAAAATCCAAAAAAGCGATGGACAAAACCACCGTGTCTGTCGCTTTTTCTGCAATTTTTTTGATAGCAAAAACTGTTCAGATGCCCACCTGAAAAAACAATTCAATTCTTTCAGCCCCAATCAAACACAAAACATTATAAAGAAGCTACACAAAATATAAAACAACAAACTTAAATTAACATTCAAAAATATCTAAATCACAATTTAAAGACTTATAAAGTCTTTCAAAATTAGTTTCAAAATTACAAAAAATTCATTTCAAATTACAAATAGTTCATAAAGACTATATTTTATCAAGATTTCTAAAGTTCAACATAATAATTAGTTCATAAATTCTATAAATCAAGATTCCTAAATTTCACAACCTAAAGTTTAAAATCCTACAATAATTCAAGATTTCTAAAGTTCACAACTTAAAGTTCTAAAATTCCACAATAATTCAAGATTTCTAAAGTTCACAACTTAAAGTTCTAAAATCCTACAATAATTCAAGATTTCTAAAGTTAACAGCCTAAAACTCTAAAATCCTACAAAAATTCAAATTCTCTAAAGTTCACAACTTAAAGTTCTAAAATTCTACAAAAATTCAAATTTTCTAAAATTCACAACTTAAAGTTCTAAAATTCTACAATAATTCTCACAACCTAAAGTTCCTACAAAAATTCAAGTTCTCTATAAAGTGAAACAAAAAGCAGAAATTAGACTCTTCGCTTGGTTTTATGCTCATTAAAATCAACTTCAAAGGATAATTCTTTTTATTGGCCATTGTTTTGTTTCCAAATGGTCAATTTCAGTGTTCACAACTTAAAGTTCTAAAATCCTACAATAATTTAAGATTTCTAACGCTCACAACCTTATAAAATTCTAAAATGCTACAAAAATTCAAGTTCTCTAAAGTTCACAAATTTAAGTTCTAAAATCCTACAATAATTCAAGATTTCTAAAGTTCACAACCTAAAGTTCTAAAATCCTACAATAATTCAAGTTCTCTAAAGTTCACAATCTAAAGTTCTAAAATCCTACAAAAATTCAAGTTCTCTAAAATTCAGAACTTAAAGTTCTAAAATTTTACAATAATTCAAGATTTCTAATGTTTCAAAACCTAAAGTTCCTACAAAAATTTAAATTCTCTAAAGTTTACAACTTAAAGTTCTAAAATCCTACAAAAATTCAAGTTTTCAAAAGTTCACAACTTAAAGTTCTAAAATCCTACAATAATTCAAGATTTCTAACGCTCACAACCTTACAAAGTTCTAAAATCTTACAAAAATTCAAGTTCTCTAAAGTTCACAAATTTAAGTTCTAAAATCCTACAATAATTCTAGATTTCTAAAGTTCACAACCTAAAGTTCTAAAATCCTACAATAATTCAAGTTTTCTAAAGTTCACAACCTTAAGTTCTAAAATCCTACAAAAATTCAAGTTCTCTAAACTTCACAACTTAAAGTTCTAAAATTCTACAATAATTCAAGATTTCAAACGTTTCATAACCTAAAGTTCCTACAAAAATTCAAGTTCTCTAAAGTTTACAACTTAAAATTTTAAAATCCTACAAAAATTCAAGTTCTCTAAAGTTCACCACTTAAAGTTTTAAAATCCTACAATAATTTAAGTTCTCTAAAGTTCACAAATTTAAGTTCTAAAATCCTGCAATAATTTAAGATTTCTAAAGTTCACAACCTAAAGTTCTAAAATCCTACAAAAATTCAAGTTCTCTAAAATTCACAACCTAAAGTTCTAAAATCCTATAATAATTCAAGATTTCTAACGTTTCATAACCTAAAGTTCCTACAAAAAATCAAGTTCTCTAAAGTTTACAACTTAAAATTCTAAAATCCTACAAAAATTCAAGTTCTCTAAAGTTCATAACTAAAAGTTCTAAAATCCTACAATAATTCAAGATTTCTAACGCTTACAACCTTATAAAGTGTAAAATTCTACAAAAATTCAAGATTTCTAAAGTTCACAACCTAAAGTTATAAAATCCTACAATAATTCAAGTTCTCTAAAGTTCACAACTTAAAGTTCTAAAATCCTACAAAAATTCAAGTTCTCTAAAATTCACAATTTAAAGTTCTAAAATTCTACAATAATTCAAGATTTCTAACATTTCACAACCTAAAGTTCTAAAATCCTACAAAAATTCAAGTTCTCTAAAGTTCACAACTTAAAGTTCTAAAATCCTACAATAATTCAAGATTTCTAACATTCACAACCTTGTAAAGTTCTAAAATTCTACAATAATTCATGATTTCTTAAGTTCACAACCTAATTAAAGTTCTAAAATCCTACAATAATTCAAGTTCTAATTAAATAAAGAGGTTTCAAATGCTGAGTTTCGGAATGCCATTCAACTTTTGGCCCAGAATGTAGCCAACCAGAACAATCAGCAGGTTCCAGTTCCTGCAAATGCTAGTGGTGGATCTGTGGTAGCTAGGGTCCGTGATTTTGTTAGGATAAATCCACCTGAGTTTCTAGGGTCGCAAGTTGGTGAGGATCCCCAAAACTTTATTGATGAGGTCAACAAGATTTTTGGAATGATGTAGGTGACTGGAAATGATAGGGTAGAGTTGACATCCTACCAGCTTAAGGATGTGGCTCACATATGGTTTACACAGTGGAAAGACAATAGGGGTGAGAATGCCGCTCCTGTGACATGGGAGTGTTTTACCAGAGCTTTTCTAGATAGGTTTTTCCCAAGAGAGTTGAGGGATGCTAGGGTTCAAGAATTCATAAATTTGAAACAAGGTTCTATGTCAGTCCAAGAGTATGAACTTAAGTTCACCCAAATCTCATCCACATATGGTTGCCTATCCTAGGGAACATATAAGTAAGTTCTTATTTGGAGTGTCTGACTTGGTGAAAACAAAGTGCAGAAATGCGATGCTGTTGGAAGATATGAACATCTCTAGGCTCATGACTCATGCTCAGTAGGTTGAGGGAGATAAGCTTAGGGAACATGCTAAGGACAGGAACCTATGAGTACTCTCAGCATAAATGGGGTGGTGGAAATCGCTCGCAGTTTCAACAAAGGTCTTCGGCCCCAGCACCTTCATCAACTAGTGTTCCATCCTCCAAGTTTCGACAGGATTAGAAATGTAGGGCATCGGGCTCTAAGTCTCAGGCGAGTGTTTCAGTTACCAGAACCTACCTAACTTTTCCAAAGTGTGGTAAGAACCATCCGGGAGAGTGTCTTGCAGGAAACTATGGATGTTTTAGGTGTGGTCAGACTGGTGACAGATTGAGGGATTGCCCTTTTTCTAAACAGGGACAAGAAGGTAACAATGGTAGGGCTCAGTCTACAACTTCAGCAACACCAGCAGGTCGCCAAACTCAGCATGGTACTTCATCTACTACATGTGGTGGTCAGCGCCAGAACAGGTTGTATGCTCTCCAGGCTCGCCAAGATCAGGAAGTTTCTCCTGATGTGGTTACTGGTACGTTGCGAGTATGTCATTTAGATGTTTATGCTTTGTTATATCCAGGGGGTACTCTTTCCTTTGCAACTCCTTATATAGCAGTAAACTTTGATGTCAGTCCAAAAACTCTTTCAGAACCCTTCTCAGTCTCTGCTCCAGTCGGTGACCTAATTATAGCTAGACGGGTATACAAAAATTTCTCTATCACAGTCTCTCAGAAAATCATCTCAGCAAATCTTGTAGAGTTAGAAATGGTAGACTTTGATATCATTCTAGGCATGGATTGGTTACATTCCTGTTATGCCTCAGTCGATTATAGAACTAGGATCACTCATTTTCTTTTGTGACTCCTTATGTTGAAGTTTATCTAGGTGCGAGTCGATTGGTTACATTCCTGTTATGCCTTACTTTATCCAGGTGCAAGTTTTTCTTTTGTGACTCCTTATATAGAAGTTTGGCATTTCCCCCGAACAACTTCTTGAGCCCTTCAGCCTTTCCACACCTGTTGGCGAGTCTATTCTAGCAGAAAGAGTCTATCATAATTTTACCATCTCTGTCAATCACAAGGACACCATGGCTGAATTAGTTGAGCTAAATATGGTGGACTTTAATGTTATTCAAGGTATGGACTGCTTTATGCTTGTTAGGACTTAGTCGATTGTAGAACTCAGGTAGTGAAGTTTTAGTTTCCCAATGCGCCAGTTTTAGAGTGAAGGA
Source organism: Solanum gracilifrons (assembly GCA_029582605.1). Lineage (NCBI taxonomy): Eukaryota > Viridiplantae > Streptophyta > Magnoliopsida > Solanales > Solanaceae > Solanum > Solanum gracilifrons. The sequence continues at coordinate 11,267 of JAJOOH010006107.1, forward strand.
GTAGTTCAGTAGTGTCTAAGTATCGTATCATTTCATACCTTAAGGCCAGAAAGTTGGTTTCTAAGGGGTGCATCTATCACTTAGTCCGAGTTAATGACTCTAGTGTTGAGACACTGCCTATTCAGTAAGTCCTAGTTGTGAGTGGGTTTCCAGAGGTTTTTCCAGATGATCTTCCCAGAGTCCCTCCTGAAAGAGAAATAGACTTCGAAATAGACATTTTTCCCGATACTCAACCCATTTCTATTCATCCATATATAATGGCTCCAACTAAGTTAAAAATGTTAAAATAGAAGTTGAGAGATCTTCTTGATAAGGGTTTCATCTGACCTAGTGTCTCACCTTGGGGCACTCCGGTTTTATTCGTGAGAAATAAAGATGGTTCCCTTAGGATGTGTTTCGATTATCGCCAGTTGAACAGGGTCAACATAAAGAATATGTATCCCCTTCCAAGAATTGATGATCTTTTTAACCAACTTTAGGGTGCCACTTGTTTCTCTAAGATAGACCTCAGATCGGGCTATCATCAATTGAAATTGAGAGAAAGTGACATCCCGAAGACATCATTCTGGACTCGTTATAGTCATTATGAGTTCCTTGTTAGGTCCTTTGGTTTGACTAACGCTCCTGTAGCATTCATGGATCTTATGAACAGAGTGTTTAAGTCATATCTCGAATTTTTTGTTATTGTATTTATTGATGACATATAAATATATTCGAATAATGAGGAGGACCATGCTAGTCCTCTCTAAATACTCCTCCAAACTCTCAAGGATCGTGAGTTATATGCCAAGTTTTCTAAGTGTGAGTTCTGGCTTGAATCCGTGGAATTCTTAGGCCACATTGTGTTTGGTGAAGGGAAGCGAGTTGACACTCAGAAGATTGAAGTAGTGCAGAACTGGCCCAGACCTACGTCTCCAATTGATATAAGGAGTTTCCTGGGATTGGCTAGTTACTATAGAAGGTTCGTCAAGGGATTTTCATCTATTTAATCCCTATTGACTAAGTTAACTCAGAAAAAAAACTAAGTTTAAATGGTCTGAAGCTTGTGAGAAGAGATTTCAGAAATTGAAAACACGATTAACCACTACTCCAGTATTGACCCTACCAAAGGGTACAAAGGGTTTTGTTGTTTATTGCAATGTGTCCAGAGTTGGACTTGGTTGTGTATTAATACAAAATGGTAAGGTTATAACTTATGCCTCTAAACAGATTAAGATTCTCGAGAGAAACTACCAGACTCACACGAATTGGCAGCAATAGTTTTCTCTCTCAAATTATGACGCCACTAACTCTATGGTGTTCATGTGGATATGTTCACAGACAATAAGAGTCTCCAATATGTTTTGAGCAAGAAGGAGCTTAATCTCAGACAAAGGAGGTGGTTGGATTTGCTTAAGGATTATGACATGAATATCCTCTATCACCCAAGTAAGGCGGTTGCTGATACTTTGAGTGGATTGCCCATGGGGATTACTACTCATATTTAGGATGGTAAGAAAGAATTGGCTAAAGAAGTTCAGAGACTGGCAAGTTTGGGAGTCCGTTTGTTAGATTCTAGTGAAGGTGGATTTGTGGTGATGAATGAGGCTGAATCATCATTAGTGTCTGAAGTGAAGGAGAGACAAGACAAAGACCCTCTCTTACTTGAACTAAAGACAAATGTTCATAAGCAAAAGGTAATGACTTTTGAATAAGGTGGAGATGGTGTGTTGAGATATCAAGGTAGATTGTGTGTACCAAAGGTGGATGAGCTCCAAGAGAGGATCATGGAAGAAGCTCATAGATCCAGATATTCTGTGACACCCCGTATGCTAGAAAGACTAGATTGCAGCAGGTGCCACCAACGGGCACCACCCACTTACCGTAGGTGGGGTTCGTGGTTGTCCACTTGCAACCCCTCCCCATAAAACCCAGAAAATTATTCTGAGGGTTGACCCACGGCTGGACCTACGAACCCTAGGTCAAATCACAGGGAGTGGTCCTTATCCGTGGATCGAGACCCAGAACCCCCTCTATGAAGCTAATCAATGGTTGACCAGGACAAATCGTAGGTCTATCAATGGTCCGTCGATCAGGTCCATCGGTTGGACCCGACACCTTTTAAGTTAGGGGTCATTTGGTCTTTTCCCTATGCGTTGGACACCTAAACTACGTCGTTTAACCCCTAAAATACGTCGTTTGGTCAGTTTTAGCGTAGTAACTTAATTAGACTTAACCCAAGTAAACTCATTCTCCAAAATTCATCCAAGTTAAACGAAAAAGAGGAGAAAGAATCGACCAACCCTCTCCAAGAACGCAATAATGTTTCCTCCAGTTCTTGCCCAAAATTGAAAGATCTCTCCGTGAAATTCGTCACCAGGTATATGGGATTTCACTAGTGGGTTCCTTTATCCCATTAGGTCCCTACAATTCAGTCAGATTCTTGATTCTCTATATCATGTTTAGACCTAGGGTTTCTAGAATTTTAGAAAAGTGTTGTGATTCACCTATTAGATCAATCCTAATCATATTAACATACTTTTGAGGAATTATTGCTCAACTTCTTGCATGAAACTCAGAACCCTAGTTGTGTAGATTCGTTTAGTTCATGAATTACACTTTCTAGGTTAGTTTATTCAGATATACATGCTTCAATTAAGAATGATTCATCATCAGTATATTAATGTTGCATTTTCAGTTAGCATGTCAATATTTTGAGCTATTCAGTATTACAAAATTCATTTATAATGTGTTACTTACATAATCAGTTGGGAGTAGGCTTAATACCGAGTGGAATAAGGGTCAGTCACCCTCATAGTCTCAGAACTACATGCCCCCGTTCGATAAGTCCCCTCTATGGGTAACATATTTATTGATCACGCTAGTAATGCCTTTATACCCCTGGCAAGGTATATTGGATCCTCTTTAAGGGGCAATACATCAGACTCCATGGATAGCTCTCGCGGTTTTATGTCGGTTAACAGTAGCTCCCAAAGTCAGACTTGAGTGCATTAACTAGGTTATTATTTACAGTTCAGTATTCTGTCTCAAGATGTCATGTACTTGGTCATTGCATTCAGTAAGTTCAATATTCATTATATTTTAGTATTTACTTCATGTTTAGATTATGTCATTGCTCTTATTGCTTTGTTCAGTTATGTATATATTTTTCATCTTTATCCTATTGTGCATGCTCTGTACCTTTCAAGTACTGACGCATACTCTGCGGTACATTTTCTTGTGTTGTAGGTTCAGGCCCTCAGCATTTAGATCACGCATAGATCGGTTCCTGATTTCCAGTTTAGCAGTATCAATGGTGATTCCTCATTCTTCGAGGATGATTTCCATGTCTTTTCTCAATCATTCCTGTTTTAGTTTCAGTTTTGCTAGAGTTAGTTGGGGGCATGTCCCAGCATCTCTAGTCAGTTAGAGGCTTTCATTCAGACATGGTTAGATTTAGTTCTATTTTAAGTTTGATCTTTCAGTTTTTATAGATTCAGACTTAGAATGGGTATTCCCCATAATTTCACTTTATGTCATGTTTTAAGCTTCTGCACAGTATTTCTGTTTCCAAATTTATCTAGTATGCTATGATATGCCAGCTCAGGGTTAGCCTGGGGTCACTCGTGATCCTAGGTCCCATTTTTATGCTAAGAGGGTAGCCTCGGGATGTGACAAACTAGGTATTAGAGCACTAGGTTTCAAGAGTCCTATGATGTCTGAAAAGTCGCACTAAGTAGAGTCCCTTTCATGAGTGTGAAGCGCGCCACACCTATGAGGGGGAGTCTACGAAGTGTTTTAAAAAAAACCTAACTTTCTTGTTATTTTTATCGTGCGTGGGTGTGATCTTCTTTCTAACTCGACGTTATGTGTTTTTCAGATCATGCCTCCTCATAGAGCTTATGCAAGGAATGCTAATGCCCGCAACGCTGACACAGTTCCTCTAGTCCTAGATAATGGTTTTGAATGTTGAGTTTCGGAATGCCATTCAATTTTCGGCCTAGAATGTAGCCAACCAGAACAATCAACATGTTCTAGTTCCTTCAAATGCTAGTGGTGGATCAGTGGCAGCTAGGGTCCATGGTTTTGTTAGGATGAATCCACCTGAGTTTCTAGGGTTGCAAGTTGGTAAGGATTCCCAGAACTATATGGATGAGGTCAACAATATTTTGGGAGTGATGTAGGTGACTGGAAATGATAGGGTAGAGTTGGTGTCCTACCAGCTTAAAGATGTGTCTCACATATGGTTTACACAGTGGAAAGACAATAGGGGTGAGAATGCCGCTCCTGTGACATGAGAGTGTTATACCGATGCTTTTCGGGACAGGTTCTTCCCAAGGGAGTTGAGGGAAGCTAAGGCTCAGGAATTCATAAATTTGAAACAAGGTTCTATGTCAGTCCAAGAGTATGAACTAAATTTCACCCAGCTCTCCAAGTATGATCCACTTATGGTTGCCGATCCCAGGGCACAAATAAGTAAGTTCTTATTTGGAGTGTCTGACTTGGTGAAAACAGAGTGCAGAAATGCGATGTTGTTGGAAGATATGAACATCTTTAGGCTCATGACTCGTGCTTAGCAGGTTGAGGGAGATAAGCTTAGGGAAGAGGCTAAAGACAACAAAAATTCTAGGACAGGCAACTATGAATACTTTCAGCAGAAATCAGGTTGTGGAAATCGCTCATAGTTTCAGCAAAGGTCTTCAGCCCAGCACCTTCATTATCTAGTGTTCCATCCTCCAGGTTTCGAAAGGATCCAAAATGTATGGCATCAGGCTCTAAGTCTCAGGGGAGTGTTTCAGTCACCAGAACCTACCTAACTTGTCCAAAGTGTGGTAAGAACCACTCGGGCCAGTGTCTTGTAGGAAAGAATGGATGTTTTGGGTGTGGTCAGATTGGTCACAGATTGAGGGATTGGTTTTTTTCTAAACAGGGACAAGGAGGTAACAATGGTAGGGCTCAGTCTACAACTTCAGCAACACCAGCGGGTCGCCCAACTCAGCAGGGTACTTCATCTAGTACAGGTGGCGGTCAGCACCAAAACATGTTATATGATCTCCAGGATCAAGAAGCTTCTCCTGATGTGGTTACTGGTATGTTGCGAGTCTGTCATTTAGATGTTTATGCTTTGCTAGATCCAGGGGATACTCTTTGCTTTGTAACTCCTTATATAGGATAAACTTCGATGTCAATCCAGAAACTCTTTCAGAACCCTTCTAAGTCTCTACTCTAGTCGGTGATCCAATTATTAATAAACGGTATACAAAAATTTCTCTGTCACAGTCTCTCAGAAAATCACCTTAGCAGATCCTGTAGAGTTAGAAATGGTTGACTTTGATATCAATCTAGGCATGGATTGGTTACATTCGTGTTATGCCTCAGTCGATCTTAGATCTAGGATCATTTATTTTCTTTTGTGACTCTTTATGTAGAAGTTTATCCAGGTGCGAGTCTATTGGTTACAATTCTGTTATGCCTTAATTTATCCATGTGCGAGCTTTTTTTTTTGTGATTCCTTATGTAGAAGTTTTGCATTTCCCTCGAACAACTCCTTGAGCCCTTCAGCCTTTCCACACCGGTTGGTGAGCCTATTCTAGCAGAAAGAGTTTATCACGATTTTACCATCTCTGTCAATCACAAGGACACCATGGCTGACTTAGTTGAGCTAGATATGGTGGACTTTGATGTTATTCTCTATATGGACTGCTTCATGCTTGTTATGCCTTAGTTGATTGTAGAACACGGGTAGTGAAGTTTTAGTTTCCCAATGCACCCGTTTTAGAGTAAAGGAATAGTTCAGTAGTATCTAAGTATCGCATTATTTCATACCTTCCTATTTAGTCAGTTCTAGTTGTGAGTGATTTTTCAGATGTATTTCCAGATGATCTTCCCATAGTCCCTCCTGAGAGAGAAATAGACTTCAGAATAGATATTTTTCCCTATACTCTACCCATTTCTATTCCTCTATATATGATGGCTCTAATTGAGTTAAAAGAGTTAAAAGAGGAGTTGCGAGATCTTCTTGATAAGGGTTTCATCTGACATAGTGTCTCACCTTGGGGAACTCCGGTCTTATTCATGAGAAATAAAGATGGTTCCCTTAGGATGTGTTTCGATTATCGCCAGTTGAACAAGGCAACATAAAGAATAAGTATCCCTTTCCGAGAATTGATGATCTTTTTAACCAACTTTAGGGTACCACTTATTTCTATAAGATAGACCTCAGATTGGGCTATCATCAGTTGAAATTGAGTGAAAGTTACATCGCGAACACTTCATTCAGGACTCGTTATGGTCATTATGAGTTCCTTGACTAATCCTTTGGTTTGACTAACGCTCCTGTAGCATTCATGGATCTTATGAACAGAGTGTTTAAGACATATCTTGATATGTTTTAGTTATCGTATTTATTGATGACATATAAATATATTTGAATAATGACGAGGACCATGCTAGTTCTCTCTAATTACTCCTCCAAAGTCTCAAGGATCGAGAGTTATTTGCCAAGTCTTTTAAGTGTGAGTTCTAGCTTGATTCTGTGGAATTCTTAGGCCACATTGTGTTTGGTGAAGGGATTTGAGTTGACACTCAGAGGATTGAAGCAGTGCAGAACTGGTCCAAACCCACGTCTCCAATTGATATAAGGGGTTTCTTGGGATTGGCTGGTTACTATAGAAGTTTCGTCGAGTGATTTTCATCTATTTCATCCCTATTGACTAAGTTAACTCAGAAAAACAACTAAGTTTCAATGGTCTGAAGCTTGTGATAAGAGATTTTAGGAATTAAAAACTCGGTTAACCACTGCTCCAGTATTGACCCTACCAAAGGGTACAAAGGGTTTTGTTGTTTATCACAATGCGTCCTGAGTTGGACTTGGTTGTGTATTGATACAAAATGGTAAGGTTATAACTTATGCCTCCAGACAACTTAAGATTCTCGAGAGAAACTACCCGATTCATGATCTTGAATTGGCTGTAATAGTTTTCGCTCTAAAATTATGAAGTCACTATCTCTATGGTGTTCATGTGGATGTGTTTACCGATCATAAGAGTATCCAGTATGTTTTAAGTAAGAATAAGCTTAATCTCATACAAAAGAGGTGTTAGAGTTGCTCAAGGATTATGATATAGGTATTTTATATCACCCAAGTAAGGCTTTTGCTGATACTTTGAACGGATTGTCCATGGGGATTACTACTAATATTGAGGATGGTAAGAAAGAATTGGCTAAGAAAGTTCAGAGACTGGCACATTTGGGAGTCCATTTGTTAGATTCTAGTGAAGGTGGAGTTGTGGTGATGAATGAGGCTGAATCTTCATTAGTGTGTGAAGTGAAGGAGAAACTAGACAAATACCCTCTCTTACTTGAACTAAAGACAAATGTTCATAAGCAAAAGGTAATGGCTTTTGAATAAGGTGGAGATTGTGTGTTGAGATATCAAGGTAGATTGTGTTTACCAAAGGTGGATGAGCTCCAAGAGAGGATCATGGAAGAAGCTCATAGATGCAGATATTCTGTAACACCCCGTATGCTAGAAAGACAAAATTGCAAAAAATTAGAAGTTGCAGGTGCCGCCAAAGGACCGTAGGTGGGGTCCGTGGTTGGCCACCCACAACCCCTCCCTAGAAAACCCAGAAAATTATTCTTGGGGTCGACTCATGTTCGGACCTACGGACCGTAGGTCAGACCACGGGCTGTGGTCTTGGTCCATGGATGGAGAGCCCCAAAATTCCCTTTATGAAGCCAAACGATGGTTGACCAGGAAAAAATGTAGGTCCATCAATGGTCCATTGATTGGACCCGACAACTTTTAAGTCAGGGATCGTTTGGTCTTTTCCCTATGCGTTGGACATCTAAACTACGTCGTTTAACCCCTAAACTACTTCCTTTGGTCAGTTTTAGCCTAGTAACTTAATTAGACTTTACCCGAGTAAACTCATTCTCCAAAATTCATCCAAGTTGAACGAAAAAGAGGAGAAAGAGTCGACCAACCCTCTCCAAGAACTCAACAATGTTTCCTCCAGTTCCAGCTCAAAATTGAAAGATTTCTCCGTGAAATTCGTCACCAGGTACGTGGGATTTCACTAGTGGGTTCTTTTCGCCCTTTAGGTCCCTAGAATTCAGTTTGATTCTTGATTCTTTAGATCATGTTTAGACCTAGGTTTTCTAGAATTCTAGAAAAGTGTTGTGATTCAGCTATTAGATCAATCCTAATCATATTAACATGTTTTTGAGGAATTGTTGCTCAATTTCTTGCATGAAACTCAGAACCCTAGTTTTGTAGATTCATTTAGTTCATGAGTTACACTAGCTAGGTCAGTTTATTCAGATATACATGCCTCAGTTAAGAATGTTTTATTATCAGTATATTTATGGTGCATTTTCAGTTAGCATGTCAGTATTTTGAGCTATTCATTTATAATGTGTTACTTACATAATCAGTTGGGAGTAGGCTTAATACCGAGTGGAATAAGGGTCAGTCACCCTCATAGTCTCAGAACTACATTCCACCGTAGAATAAGTCTCCTCTGTGGGTAACATATTAAGTGATCACGCCAGTCATCCCTTTATACCCCTTGCAAGCTATATTGGGTCCTCTCGATGGGGTGATACATCAAACTCCACGGATAGCTCTCGTGGTTTTATGTCGGTTAACAGTAGCTCCCAAAGTCAGACTTCAGTGCATTAACCAGGTTATTAGTTACCGTTTAGTATTTAGTCTCAATATGTCATATACTTGGTCATTGCATTCAGCTAGTTCAATATTCATTATATTTCAGTAGTTACCTCATGTTCAGATTGTGTCATTGCTCTTATTGCTTTGTTTAGTTATTAATATATTGTTCAGCTTTATCCTATTGTGCATGCTCAATACCTTTCAAGTACTGACATAGACTATATCTTCTCGTGATATAGGTTTAGGCCCTCAGCATTCAGATCACGCATTGATAACTTCCTGGTCTCCAGTTCAACAGTATCAGTGGTGATTTCTCATTCTTCGAGGACAATTTCCATGTCTTTTCTCAGTCATTCCTGCTTTAGTTTCAGTTTAGCTAGAGTTAGTTGGGGGCATGTCCCAGCATCTCTAGTCAGTTAGAGGCTTTCATTCATACATGGTTAGATTTAGTTCTAGTTTTAAGTTTGATCTTTCAGTTGTTATTGAACCCTTAGTTTTATATAATCAGACTTAGAATGGGTATTCCCCGTCATTTCAATTTATGTCATGTTTTAAGCTTTCACATAGTATTTTTGTTTTCAAATTTATCTAGTATGCTATGATATGCCAGCTTAGGGTTAGCTTGGGGTCACTCGTGATCCTATGTCCCGTGTTTATGCCAAGGGGGTATTCTAAGGGAGTGAAAAACATGGTATCAGAGCACTAGGTTTCAAGAGTCCTATGATGTGTGAAAAACCGCACTAAGTAGAGTCCCTTTCACGACTGTGAAGCGTTCCACACCTATGAGGAGGATTCTACGAAGTGTTTTAAGATAAAATTCACTTTCTTGTTATTTTTATCGTGCGTGGGTGTGATCTGCTTTCTAACTCAACGTTATGCATTTTTAGATCATGCCTTCTCATAGAGCTTATGTAAGGAATGCTAATGCCTGCAACACTGACGCAGTTCCTCCAGTCCCAGATAATAAGGTTTCAAATGTTGAGTTTCGGAATGCCATTCAATTTTTGGCCCAGAATGTAGTCAACCAGAACTATCAGAAGGCTCCAGTTCCTGCAAATTCTAGTGGTGGATCAGTGGCAGCTAGGGTCAGTTATTTTGTTAGGATGAATCCACCTGAGTTTCTAGGGTCGCAAGTTGGTGAGGATTCCCAGAACTTTATTGATGAGGTCCACAAGATTTTTGGAGTGATGCAGGTGACTGGAAATGATAGCGTAGAGTTGGCGTCCTACCAGCTTAAGAATGAGCTCACATATGGTTTACACAGTGGAAAGACAACATGGGTGAGAATTCTGCTCCTATGACATGGGAGTGTTTTACTGGAGCTTTTCTGGACAGGTTCTTCCCTAGAGAGTGGAGGGAGGCTAGGGCTTAAGAATTCATAAATTTGAAACAAGGTTCTATGTCAGTCCATGAGTATGGACTTAAGTTCACCCTGCTTTCCAGGTATGATCCACATATATGGTTGCCGATCCTAGGGCACAAATAAGTAAGTTCTTATTTGGAGTGTCTGACTTGGTGAAAATAGAGTGCAGAAAGGCGATGTTGTTTGAAGATATGAAAATCTCTAGGCTCATGAATCATGCTCCAGAGGGTGATAGAGATAAGCTTAGGGAACAGGCTAAGGACAACAAAAAGTCTAGGACAGGCAACTATGAGTACTCTCAGCAGAAATCGGGTGGTGGAAATCGCTCGTTGTGTCAGCAAAGGTCTTTAGCCCCACCACCTTTATCAGCTAGTGTTCCATCCTCCAGGTTTCGATAGGATCAGAAATGTAGAGCATCAGGCTCTAAGTCTCAGGGGAGTGTTTTAGTTACTAGAATCTACCCAACTTATCGAAAGTGTGGTAAGAACCATTCGGGTGAGTGTCTTGCAGGAAAGGATGGATGTTTTGGGTATGGTAAGACTGGTCACAGATTGAAGGATTGCCTTTTTTCTAAATAGGGACAAGGAGGTAAAACTGGTATGGCTCATTTTACAACTTCAGCAACACCAGCAGGTCGCCCAACTCAGTAGGGTACTTCATCTAGTACAGGTGCCGGTCAACACTAGAACAAGTTGTATGCTCTCCAGGCTCGCCAGGATCAGAATGGTTCTCCTGATGTGGTTACTGGTATGTTGCGAGTCTTTCATTTAGATGTTTATGCTTTGTTAGATCCATGGGTTACTCTTTCCTTTGTAACTCCTTATATAGCAGTAAATTCGATATCAGTCCAAAAACTCTTTTAGAACCTTTCTCAGTCTCTACTCCAGTAGGTGACCCAGTTATAGTTAGATAGCTACACACAAATTTCTCTGTCATAGTCTCTCAGAAAACCACCTCAGCGGATCTTGTAGATTTAGAAATGGTAGACTTTGATATCATTCTAGGCTTGGATTGGTTACATTCGTGTTATACCTCAGTGAATTATAGAACTAGGATCGTTCGTTTTCAGTTTCCAAGCGAACCAGTCTTATAATGGAAAGGTAATAGCTCAGTGCCTATGGATCGATTCATTTCTTACCGTAAGGCCAGACAGATGATCTCTAAGGGGTATCTCTATCATCTTGTTCAAGGTAAGGATTCAAGCTCCAAAACCCGAACTCTTGAGTTAGTTCCAGTAGTTAATAAGTTCCCAGAAGTGTTTCCAGAAGATCTTCCTAGAGTTCCACCCGAAAGAGAAATCGACTTTGGAATTGATCTCTTTCCAGATACCCAGCCTGTCTCTATTCCTCCTTAAAGAATGGCTCCAAATGAGATTAAGGAATTGAAAGAGCAGTTGAAATACATTTTAGATAAGGGATTCATCAGACCTAGTATTTCCCCATGGGGTGCACCAGTGTTGTTCATGAAAAAGAAAGATAGTTCTCTTAGGATGTGCATTGACCATCGATAGTTGAACAAAGTCACAATCAAGAATAAGTACCCTATCCCCAATATTGAGGACTTGTTCGACCAACTTCAGGGTGCTAATAATTTCTCGAAGATTAACATTAGATCTGGTTATCATCAGCTCAGAGTCAGAGATAGTGACATTTCGAAAACAACCTTCAGAACTCGGTATGGTCACTATGAATTTGTAGTTATATCATTTGGACTAACCAATGCTCTTGCAACTTTCATGGATTTGATGAACATAGTGCTCAAGCAGTATTTGGACTTGTTCGTTATCGTCTTTATTGATGATATTCTCATTTACTCTAGGAATGAGGATGAATATACGACTCATTTGAGGGTTGTCCTGCAAACTCTCAAAGATTGTCAGTTATTGGCTAAGTTTAGCAAATGTGAGTTTTGGTTACAATCAATTGTTTTTCTTAGGCATATAGTGTCTAGTGAAGGGATCCGAGTGGATTATTAAAAAATAGAGGCAGTGAAGCAATGGCCCAGACCTACCTTTCCTACAGATATCAGAAGTTTCTTGGGTTTGGCTGGTTATTATAGAAGGTTCGTAGAAGGTTTTTCATCCATAGCTTCTCCATTGACTAAGTTGAATCATAAAAAAGGTTAAGTTCCAGTGGTCAAATGATTGTGAGAAGAGTTTCTCAGAACTGAAAACTAGGTTGACTACAACTCCTGTTTTGACTCTACCAAAGGGTTTAGACAGTTGTGTGATCTATTGTGATGCATCCAAAGTTGGCCTAGGTTGTGTGTTGATGTAACTAGGTAAGGTTATAACTTATGCTTCTAGACAACTTAAGGTGCATGAGAAGAACTATCCAACTCATGACCTTGAGATTACAGCAGTGGTTTTTGCCCTAAAGATTTAGAGACTATTGTATGGTGTTCACGTATATGTGCTTACAGACCATAAGAGCCTTCAGTATGTGTTTACCCAGAAAGAGTTGAATATTCGCCAGAGGAGATGGTTTGAGTTCCATAAGGACTATGATATGAATGTGCTTTACCATCATGGTAAGGCCAATATAGTAGATGATACTCTTAGTAGACTATCTATGGGTAGTGTAGTGCATGTTGAGGAAGTAAGGAAGGAATTAGCAAAACATGTTCACCGCCTTGCTCGCATGGAGTTCGCCTTAGAAGCATTTCAGATGGTGGTGCAACAGTTCAGAATGGATCAGAATCTTCATTGGTAGCAAAGGTTAAGGAAAAACAAGATAGTGATCCTATACTGCTTTAATTAAAGGGTGCAGTTCGTCAACAAAAAGTTGAGGTTTTCTCCCTAGGGGGAGATGGTGTGCTTCGTTACCAGGGTCGTGTGTGTGTTCCTAAGGTGGGTGGGTTAAGACAACAGATTCTTTCAGAAGCCCATAACTCCAGGTATTCTATTCATCTAGGTTCCACTAAGATGTATCGTGATCTGCGACAAGTCTTTTGGTGGAATAACATGAAAATGGATATAGCAGATTTTGTGGCCAAGTGCCGTAATTGTCAGCAGGTGAAGGTAGAACATCAGAAATCAAGAGGGATGACACAAGAGATCAACATCCCTACATGGAAGTGGGAAGTAATAAACATGGACTTCATTACAGGTTTGCTTCGTACTTGCAGACAACATGACTCCATTTGGGTGATAGTAGACAGAGTTACTAAGTTCGCTCACTTTTTAGCTGTTAAGACTACAGATTCAGCGGAGGACTACACCAAGATTTACATTAATGAGATAGTCAGGTTTCACGAGGTTCCTTTGTCTATCATTTCGGATAGAGGTCCTCAGTTTACGTCTCATTTCTGGAAGTCATTTCAGAAAGGCCTTGGTACTCAGGTTAACCTCAGCACAACATTTCATCCACAAATGGATGGTCAGGCAGAGCGTACCATTCATACCTAAGATGACATGTTGAGAGCTTGCGTGATCAACTTCAAGGTTAGTTGGGATGATCACCTTCCTCTTAAAGAGTTCGCCTACAATAATAACTACCATTCCAGCATTCAGATGGACCCTTATGAGGCATTATATGGGCGTAGATGTAGATCTCCAGTTGGTTGGTTTAAAGTAGTTGAAGTAGCCTTGATAGGGCTAGATACGGTTCATGATGCTATGAATTTTTTTTATCTCATCATAGATAGACTCACGATAGCCCAGAGTCGCTAGAAGTCCTATGCAGATGTACGGAGAAGGGACTTGGAGTTCTAAATCGATGATTGGGTTTTCCTGAAACTGTCACCTATGAAAGGGGTGATGAGATTTGGCAAGAAAGAGAAGCTCAGTCTTAGATATGTAGGCCCTTACAGGATATTGAAAAGAGTTGGTAAAGTGGTTTATGAGTTAGAGTTACCAGCAGAACTTGCAGCAGTCCATCTGGTCTTTCACATTTTGTTTTAGAAGAAGTGTGTGGGTGATCCAACATCTATAGTACCATTGGAAAGTATGGCTGTGAGGGATAGTCTCACTTATGAGGATGTGCCAGTTGAGATTCTTGATTGTCAGATTCGAAGGTTGAGAAATAAAGAAGTCACTTCAGTTAAGGTATTGTGGATGAGTCAGTCCGTAGAGAGAGCTACTTGGGAAGCAGAAGCAGCCATGAAGGCCAAGTATCCTCATCTCTTTCCTTTTGATTCTATTCCAGCTTGAGGTAGTAGTTCCTCTCCAGTCTTTCAGTTACTCATGCGTTAATTCAGTCTCTGTATGTTGTTCCTTCAGTTATACTTGCATTTTCAGCGTATTTGCATCTTCTTGGAACTTAGTTCAGTCAGATTTCAATTTCCAGTACTTAGTGGTAGGGTTGGCAACTCTTTCCCTCCATATTCAGCTATTTTAGTCTTCATTCGAGGATGAATGTTCTCAAGGGGGAGATAATGTAACACTCCGTATGCTAGAAAGACTAGATTGCAGAAAATTAGAAGTTGCAGGTGCCACCAATGGGAACAACCCATGGGCCGTAGGTGGGGTCCGTGGTTGGCCACCTGCAACCCCTTCCCAGAAAACGCAAAAAAATATTCTAAGGGTCGACCCACGGCCAGACCTTCGGATCGTAGGTCTGACCATGGGTTGTGGTCTTGGTCCATGGATCAAAACCCCAGAACCCTTTCTCAGAAACCAATGACGATTGACCAGGACGGACCGTAGGTCCATCGACGGTCTGTCGGTTGGCCCCGACAACTTTTATATCAGGGATCGTTTGGTCTTTTTCCTATGTGTTGGACACCTAAACTACGTTCTTTAACCTCTAAAATACGTTGTTTGGTCAGTTTTAGCCTAGTAATTTAATTAGACTTTACCCAAGTCAACTCATTCTCCAAAGGACAAATAGTCGACCAACTCTCTCCAAGAACGCAACAAGGTTTCTTACAGTTCTAGCCCGAAATTGAAAGATTTCTTCGTGAAATTCATTACCAGGTATGTGAGATTTCACTAGTGGGTTTCTTCCCCCCATTAGGTCCCTAGAATTCAGTCAGATTCTTGATTCTCTTTATCATGTTTAGCTCTAGGGTTTCTAGAACTTTAGAAAAGTGTTGTGATTCAACTATTAGATCAATCATAACCATATTAACATGTTTTTGAGGAATTTTTTCTCAGCTTCTTGCATGAAACTCAGAACTCTAGTTTTGTAGATTCATTTAGTTCATGAATCACACTTGCTAGGTCAGTTTATTCAGATATACCTGCCCCGGTTAAGAATGTTTCATTATTAGTATATTAATGTTGCATTTTTAGTTAGCATGTCAGTATTACAAAATTCATTTATAATGTGTTACTTACATAATCAGTTGGGAGTAGTCTTAATACTGAGTGTACTAAGGGTCAGTCACCCTCATAGTCCTAGAACTACGTGGCCCCATAGGATAAGTCCCATCTGTGGGCAACATATTTAGTGATCATGCTAGTAATGCCTTTATACCCCTGGATGGGTATATTCGGTCCTCTCGATGGGGCGATACATCGGACTCCACATATAACTCTCGTGGTTTTATGTCGGTTAACAGTAGCTCCCAATGTCAGATTACAGTGCATTGACAAGGTTATCAGTTACAATTCAGTATTTAGTCTCAGTATGTCATTTACTTGGTCATTACATTCAGTTAGTTCAGTATTTATTACATTTCAGTATTTGCCTTATGTTCAGATTATGTCATTGCTGTTATTGCTTTGTTCAGTTATATCCTATCCTACATGCTCATTACCTTTCAGGTATTGACACATACTCTGCGCTACATGTTCTCGTGATGTAGGTTCAGGCCCTTATCATTCAGATCACACATAGATCAGTTCCTAATCTCCAGTTCAACAATATCAGTGGTGAGTTCTCATTCTTCGAGGACGATTTCCATGTCTTTTCTTCAGTCATTCCTATTTTAGTTTCAGTTTTGCTAGAGTTAGCTAGGGACATGTCCCAGCATCTCTATTCACTTAGAGGCTTTCATTCAGACATGGTTAGACTCAGTTTTAGTTTTGAGTTTGATCTTTCAGTTGTTATTGAACCCTTAGTTTTATATATTCAAACTTAGAATGGATACCCCATCATTTCACTTTATGTCATGTTTTAAGCTTCCTCACAATATTTCTCTTTTCAAATTTATTTAGTATGCTATGATATGCCAGCTTAGGGTTAGCTTGGAGTTACTCGTGATCCTAGGTGTTGTGTTTATGCCATGGGGGTAGCCTTGGGGCGTGACACATTCGATCCATCTCGGTTCCACAAAGATGTACCATGACTTGGGAGAAGTCTATTGGTGGAATAGTATGAAGAGGTGCATTGAAGATTTTGTTGCTAAGTGCCCAAATTGCCAAAAATTCAAGGTAGAACACCAAAGGCTAGGTGGTGTGGCTTAGAACATAACTCTTCCAGAATGGAAATGGAAAATGATTAATATGGACTTCATTACTGGTTTATTGCAATCTCGCAAATATTTGATTTGGGTGAATATAGATCGAATGACTAATCAACCCATTTCTTACTGGTAAAGACCAGAAATTGAGCAGAAGATTATGTCAGATTGTACATCCAAGAGATAGACCAACTTCATTGAGTCCCTGTGTCTATCATTTTGGATAGGGGTGCACAATTCACCGCTTAGTTTTGGAAGTCCTTTCAGAAAGGTTTGAGTTCAATCGTAGACCTTAGTACTACTTGTAATCCTCAGACGGATGGCCACGCATAGCACACAATTCAGACCCTAGAGAATATGTTGAGGGCATGAAGAAAGTGAAGACTATTCAGGAAAGGCTGAAAACAACGCAAAGTAGTCAGAAATCCTTTGCAGATGTTAGAAGGAGAGACTTGAAATTTGAGGTTAATGATTGAGTCCATTTGAAGATTTCACCTATGAAGGGTGTTATGAGATTTGGTAAGAAGGGAAAACTCAATCCCCTTTACATTGGTCCTTCCATGATATCCAAGAGAGTTGGCAACATAGCTTACGAGTTGGAGCTACCATCACAGTTACTAGTAGTCCATCCGGTATTTCACATATCTATGCTAAAGAAGTGTTTGGGCAACCCTTCACTTGTTGTACCTACCGAAAACATTGGTATCAAGGATAACCTGTCTTATGAGGAGATTCCCATTCAGATTCTTGATCGTTAGTTTCGCAAGTTGATAACCAAAGAGGTTGCATCAGTCAAAGTCTTATGAAGGAATCAATTTGTTAGGGAGGCAACATGGAAAGCTGAGAAGGATATGAAAACTAGGTACCCTCAACTTTTTCCTTCCAAATCAATTCCAGACTAAGGTACTAACTCTTTGTAAAGTGCTCTTTAAGTTGTTATGTTGAGTTTATGGTAATTACATGTTTTGTTCTTGAGTTGGGTTGTTAGCTACTCCCCCTATTTTTCTTAGCAATCTCATTCGAGGACGAATATTTCCAAGGGGGAGATATTATAACACTCGGACTTTGAAAAGGGCTAAAAAGGGGTTTGTGCAAGTCATCCATCAATTTTTAGTTTTGGGTCTACTTAAAATGAAAATATTTCTCAAAAGACAAAGAATTAGGTGGCTCATGACCTATCAAATTAAAGGTTTTTGAGTCCTCTTTCCAACGCCGCCAAGTTTGCTTGATTTTGAGCTCAAAGTAAAAAGTTATTCCCGTTTTAGTGAAGACCTCTCTTTTAAGGCATCTCAATCATTTTTAGAAGGGTAGTTTGGTCTTTTTCCATGCCTTGTAATCCTAGCCACGTTTTTCTTCACCCAATTAAGGTTTGAAACACCATTAATTCAATTTTTCACGGTCTTTAACACTTAGAGAAGTTAGAGTAAAGTTTCAAGAGGAGAAAAATCTAGGTTTGAGGCGTTCTTCAAAATTCCAATGATTTTTGCCAAGAACATTATTCTTTTATGGTATGTAAGGCTTCTCACAGTGATGGACTTGTTCTTCCTCCCGTCCTACAACTCAATTTAGTGAATAAATTATTACATCTAAAGGATCCATTTGTAGTTCTTGATATTTGAATCCGGTTATTTAACAATTGGGGTTTTGATTATTTTGTTTTGTGAATCTTATAGTGTTTTTCATGCTTATAGTCACATGAACCCTATTGATTTGATAAAGTTATGTTTCCAAAGGAATTGTATGAAATTTCTCATGTATTCGTGTTGGGTTTGAGAATCAAGATGACTTTAGAAACAATTTCCCAATTCTAAACTAATGTGAGGTTCTAATTTAGGATGAAAAAATCGTTAGGGTACTGGGCAGGGCATGGGGCGGAGCTCCAGACTTGGCGTTCAGTAGTTTGGTGCATGGCACCCCGCGCCAACAATGTGCTAGGGGTCGCCTGCATCAATTCTTCCTTGTTTCTTCCGGCGCGTGTTCCTTTAAGTTGTGGCTACGTTTCCCCTCTTTAGATTAGCTCCTATAAACTCCATTTACTTTTGAAAATACCTACACATCCTAATACGTGTCCTAGTGTGCATTCAAAACTAAAGTGAGTTTACATGAAAGGTTTAAGGGGTCTATTTTCAAAAAAAAAGAAGAGTTTTCAGTTGCTATGCATATTGATCTTGAGCTTGAAAGATAAGTCCATAAGTATACGTAAATGCAAGTATGAGTTATGTTTTTTTTGAAAAGTACTTCAGTAAAGTAATAGCTCTTTCTTTCTAAAGGGTGAATAGAATAATTGATATTTATTATTCTGGGAGTAGTATCGAGCATCAAATCGGGTTAGAGTCTTTTATAACTCAAAAGTCCCATAAAACTACGTAGACAACGTAGGATAGAATAGCATTGATTCGTCCTGTCACTCTTCACTGACTCTGTGACCCTGGCAAAGTATAGGATGACCCTAGCAACGTGGGTGAAACATTGTATCATTACTAGGCTCATGATAATGGTTGTTGGTTAAAGAAACTCCCAACAAGTAAAGTATATTCTTTTTCATATTGCTTTTATTGCATATCTTATTGTAAAGTTTAAATTATTTTTACATCATGTTTATGTATTGATTCAATTGAGTTGCTTTCAGTCATTCAGTTCAATTAATTGTTCTTTCATCCATAATACATACTCGTACATTCAATGTACTGATGCCATTCAACCTGCATCTTTAATGATGCATATACAAGTGTTCAGGATCATCAACAAGAACTTCGTTCAGATCATCTTACACTCATAGACAGTATTTGGTAAGGCCTCCTTGCTTTCGGGAGACTCCAATTTCATTTCAGTTTTAGTAGTATTTAACGCATTGTGGGTCTTGTCCCAACATCTATCTTGAAATAGTTATAGGCTTCATATAGACGGACATAATTAGATGTTCCTATTGTTTCTCATGATGTTTATTTAATTATGTTAAGTATTTCAAGACAGTGTTTTTAAAACTTCTCTTTGAATGTCTAAATCTCATCTATTTAAGCTTCTGCGTATCTTTAAGGGTTATGTGAGTCATAGTTAGCCAGGCCAAGGGTTCGCTTGTGGATCAAAAATGATTCTCGAGTGTCGATCACGTCCAGAGGGTAGGCTCGAGTCGTGACAGATGAGTTCCTAAGGCCTTGAGTAACATTTTCAAGTAGTAAATTTCAAATTCAAACCTTATTTTCGAATTTGAATTTTGAGTTAATTGACCCATTTTTCAAAGTGAATGATGTGAGTATTGTTGTTTCCGCAAATTTATTGTGAATACTTGTTTGTTTTAGATTGTGTGGCCTTTGACATTAATTGGAAGGGGAAGACTCAACTCTTGGAGGGATTAATTGATTGATTTAAGAAAAATGATCTCCTAAGCCTTGTAATCTAGTAGAATTTGCGTATTGCCTTCATTGTGTATGTGTTGGGAGTAATGAAAATGAGGTGAGTGGTTAATTGTCCACGTGATAAATCTTAAAAAATAAAAAAGGGATTGAAATGTAAAAGTTATTTGTTGATCATAATGTTTGCAAATTGCTTTGTTATGACCTCTTTTTGATTGATTGAAGAAATACTTGATAGCATAAATGTGAACTTGGTTTGCATAAATTATTGTCTCTTCCGTATGGTGTGATATTGCTTGTGCGGATTGATTGCTGTACACTGTGATGAGACATGTGAGGGTTATGATGCCAAGGTCATTTTCGATAAGTGTTTATAATGTCGCGGTCATTGTCGGTAAGTGCTGTGATGCCGAGTTCATTTCTGGCAAATGTTTGTGATGTCTAGGTCATTTTCAACTAGTGAGTTGATATAAAGCTGATGAAAAATGGTTCCAGCTAGATATTAATTATGTGATTCGATGCATTTTGATGTTTATATATGACTTACTTGTTAATTGTGATTGATGAACTTGTTACGTGTGATTGATCTACTTGATATTGAGATCGACTTACTTGATGTGTGTTGAATTGTGACTATTGTATTATGACTATTGAGCCTTCTGAGCTGTAAATTGTAGAACAGTTAGATTGGGCTGACTTCTGTGTAGGTTGTAGTTTGAGGAGGTTCGATTGGAATGGAAGGAGTATTCAATTTCTAGCTAGTTGCTTTGTTTATTAGGTTGCTTGCTGGGTACCATATTGTTGGTACTCTCTCCTTTCTTCTACACTTGTGTAAGTTTCGAGCCCGTTACTGTGTGATCGTCCTTTTTCTCCTATATTCTGAGGCTTGTCAAAGGATTATTGAGAGGTAGTTGATTGTCATTCCGGTGGATCCTTGTTTTCCTTTTTTTTATGCTTTGTTCTATTTGAGAAACAAAGGTTGAGACTTGTACTTATTTCTTAATTTCGTACGTTATGTATTTGTAGCTTGTACACGTGACAACCAGATTTTGTGGTTTTAATAGAAAATATGAGTTTTTCCGCTTTTATCTTGTTCTTGCTTTATCTTTTCATTTATTTTCGTTTCATTGGGTTGATGCTGTCTTGTCTTGATGGAAATAGACAAGTGCCATTACATCCATTTTTTATTTGTGACAGTAGCATTCAAAATTTTTAAAGTTAATATCTTAAAAGGTCACCGAACTATGAAAAGTTATCTAATAAAATAATTTAATTTAATTTTGTATTAATAAAATCTTTCAACTTTAACACATTTATCTTTTAAAATAATTCAACTACATTTATCATTAGAGTAGTGTTTCTAAGCAAAATTTTTTAAGACATCTAAATTTGTGGATTTTATTCAGAGAAGTTAAGAAAACTCAGTGGTTCCCAGCTCTACTTAACGCCGGGAAATCAGTGAATATGGTTGGGGAAAAGGTGGTGATTGTATTTGATTTTGATCGGACTCTCATTGACGATGACATCGATAGATGGGTCGTCGAGAATATGGGTCTAACCCATTTGTTCAACCAGCTCCGACCAACTTTACCTTGGAATGCACTCATGGTCACTCTTGATTTTTCTTTTGTTTTTGGTTTTTTAATAAACAGTATTGGTATTTTGATTTGATTTGTAACCCCAATTAATGTTATGTTGGTGGGTTATCGAGCAGAATTTTGTTTTTCAATAGCTAGATTGGTTACTATTTTCTGATTCAACTATCATTTCCTAACAATGTGTAGTGACTGGTGTTAAGGATAGGATGATGGAGGAGCTGCATTCACAGGGTAAAACTGTTGAGCAGATAGCTGAATGTTTGAAGCAAGTTCCGTTGCATCCTCGGACAATTTCAGCCATACAATCAGCTCATGATCTCGGGTATGTATTTCTTAATTGTCATTTTTATAGATATATTAGATATTTCGATGAAATTGTTGCTTTTTTCTAATTACATTTGTGGTTATTTCAGATGTGACTTAAAGGTAGTTAGTGATGCCAATCAGTTTTATATCAAGACTATATTGAAACATCACGGATTATACAGATGTTTCTCGGAGGTCATTACTAACCCAACATCAGTAGATGGAGAAGGTAGATTGAGGATCTTTCCTTACCATGATATGACTTCTTTTCATGGTTGTAATCTATGCCCTCCTAACTTATGCAAGGTATCCTAACATCCATTTTGTCATTTTCTGAAACTTGAAGAAATTATTCATCTCAATGCCCGAGTAGTTTTGTGGTCAGATGATGAATTCCTATAATTCATGCTAGATGTGTTCTATAGAAACAAGAAAATCATCAAAACTTTGCAAGTCTCAAATGAAATGGATTTGTTTCACTTTTCCCAATTTTGTAGTCAACACTTGTAGCTGTTGAGATCATTCGTGTATTGCTATATGATGTTTCCTTTCATTTTCATTTGTTCTTACTTGCTTAATCCATATTAAGTTTGCAAAGGCGTATGGTCCCGTGGAAAATGCTCCTTGTGTCTATCTCTATTACCATTTCAAAACAAGTATGCTTGAACTTTCAAGTCTTGATATCTCCCATGCATAAGATATTTCTGCTTGACCTTTAATTAGTTTTGTATCATCTTGGATAACAACTGTGGTTAGCTGTTGTGAAGGTTATATTGATGAAATTGTGAATGCAACCTTCTTAAATTATACCTTATAGGTGAAGGAAATTTTAGAACTACAAAGCTTTCAGACATTTATGGTCGCGTCTTTGTTACCTTTGTCTTTGACCATGTCTCATAGGATTCTTCAAATGATCTAAAGACATATTTTCATTGCTACTAACATTGCTTCCCATGACATTTTGATGTTATTCTTACCATTAAGTAGTAAAATTTTGCTATACTAGTCCCAATAATGCATTCGCTACAAGTAGCAAATATCTAAAATATCAGCTATTCTTTTGCGTAGGGTCTTGTTATTGAGCAGATCCAAGATAACATGAGTGAGAAAGGGAAATCAAGATTCATATATCTTGGAGATTGGAGAGGTGATTACTGCCCAACGTTGAAGCTCGATAAAGGAGACCATGTAATGCCAATGAAGGGCTTTTCATTGTGGGATCGCATGCTAAGTGATCCAAATCTTTTGAAAGCACACTGTCATGAATGGAGCAATGGGGAAGAACTAGAAAGCATCCTACTCTAGCTTATTGAAAAAATGTACGAGGAATAGAACATTAACATTCTTGATAACAGTCTATTTAAATTGTCAGTGTATATCTCCCTCCAACAGTTTCCAGATTGAGGCCAGCTAGTAGGTTTGTGCACTAAATTGGTATTTGTTAATTTCAGCTTTATAGGTGATTTTGGTCTATTTAAGCACTGTGCTTAAAGGCTCAAGTTGGGGTTGGCACTTCAGACCGGATGATAACAGTACCACAACAACTATGCCTCGGTTCCAAACAAATCGATGTTATGAATTTTCATTGACCATGTTAATTCATTTAAACTCATACTAGTCAAATATACGTGTTTTGTACATGTGTATTGCGTTAATTAATAACAAATGTTGCAACTCATACTGGCCTCTACTTATTTGTTGCAATTTACAACTCTTTACTCTTCAGTAAAAGAAGCATTACGGAGACATTCTTAAGTTATTATCCTTAATTTCTATTTTTAGGTTTATATACATATACCAAATTTGATCCATAAAAACTTACCCCTTCTATCAATCTCAAGTTAATATTTCCTTCCTAATGAAAGTCATGACAAAAACTTAATTTTATTTTCTAATTATTTTCAAAAAAGAAAAAGAAAATTGCTATAACTTAATAAAATTGTAATTAATTTTAAAGTTTGAAATGTTAAGGACTTTTAATATAATTAAAACTAGTATATATACCTGCACAATGCGTGGATAATATAAAAAAATATTAATCACATATATTGTAATATGACTTATATTAGTATATCGGATCCCATTCCGTTATCAAAATCTCTATTATCATCTAATTTTGTAACACTATAATTAAATCTCCATGTAATTGAAGAACGAACACATGATCATTTAATAACTTGTGCTATATAAATTAGAGATAAGTATTGAAAACACTCCTAAACTTGACGTGAATTATTACTTTAGTCCCCCGACTATTGACAGCCTTAAAAACACCCCTCTACTTTATTAGTTAGTTTAAAAACACCTCTCTTATGCCACATGTCATCCACCTATGCGTATATGTGGAATTTTCTGTTGATGTGGCGTACACATAGATATATAGAGTAAAAAAGAGAAAAAAACATTTAAACAATTAAATGCTAAAATTTAGTAAAGAAGAATTCTTTTTAAAAATTAATGTTTTTTCTTACCTTACCCCATCCCGTGCCCAAGTACCCCAACCCCAACCCCACCACCCATCCCCACCCTTTCACACACCAAAAAATTTTAAAAGTTTTTTTTTAAAAAAACACCTTTTATCCAACACCACTGAGTACCCCGACTCCCCCCCCTCCCCCCCCCCCCTTTCCCCCTCAAGAAAAAAATTACTTTTAAAATAAAATATAAATTCTCTTATCCCACCCCTCTCCTCTCAAAAAATAAATAAATTAAAAGACTTTTTTGGGGTAGGTGGGTAGTGAGATGTGAGGCTAGGGGTACTGGGTAGAGGATGGAGTGGGGTGATAAGAAAAAAATAAATTTATAAAAAGAAAAAAAGTTCTTTTATCTTCTTAAATTGCTAAATTCTTAACTTTTAATTATTTAAATGTTCTTTAAATATTTTTACATATATGTATGTGTATGCCACGTCAACAAGAAATGACACATATATGCACATGTAGCATAAGAGAGTATGTGTATCCAACCTTGTCTGTTTCCATGGCACACAAAGGTGGAACTTCAAATAAAAAAATAAAAACATTAGGAGCATAACAACTTGCCTTTTTTGGTTCCTTCTTTAGGCAGTGTAACTGCTATGCTATGTTGCTCCCTGAAGATATGTCTTGGGGCCCGAAACATCCAGTTATTGCATTAAAGACCTCTATTCATAAATTATGTTAGTGTAGTGTAAATGATCATGTTGCAACATGGAGATTGCATTGGTAGAGTCAGTATTCAAGGTCAGGGGAATTAAATTTCTACTCTTTACAAGCGTAAGGCCAAATAGAATTGCCTAGAGTTCTTCTTGATGGGGGGTTGGTGTGGATGCATTTCTTATTGAACCTCGTAACAAAAAGGCAATTGCGGTCTATAATTACTCTCTCAGGGCCTGGATTTGCCTCTGTAGAACCATCAGTATTAAGCTTGTAAGTGCCTCGAGTTGGTGATTCCCATTTAACCTTGATGGTTATGTTATTCCTATGTTTTTCCATACTCCTTCTGGACAAGATATGCTACCCTATCGCACTAACGATGACATGGTTGACCTTGATATGGTATTTGTTTTTGTTGAAACCATTGTCATTTCTGCTGGTGCATTGGTTCGAAAGGCTGAAGGGGTGATGTCATTTCAAGTTAGCCATTGGTT